>JANJGN010002128.1:0-85964 GCA_026770705.1 Isurus oxyrinchus
AAACATAATCGGCCAGCTCTGAGTCTGGCCGCCCGGCGTCCTCCCTCTTCAGTAACTTCCTCTTGGCCCGGCCGAAGAGAGCTTGGGGGGGGGGGGGGGGGGGGGAGAAAAAAAACAAATTCAGCGCCCATTCGCGCACAGCAAGATCCCACGAGCAGCTTTCGTTTGTCACGTTGGTCGGGGCGTAAATATGGGCCCCGGGGTTGTGGGGGCAGAACTCCTTCCTGTGCCCCACCCCCCCCCCACTGACCCCCACTCCAAACCCCAACCACCCGACCCCCGACCCCAAACCCCACCCACCCAACCCCAAACCCCACTCACCTGACCCCCGACCCCAAACCCCGCCCACCTGACCCCCGACCCCCAAACCCCGCCCACCTGACCCCAACCACAAACCCCGCCCACCTGACCCCGACCACAAACCCCGCCCACCTGACCCCGACCACAAACCCCGCCCATCTGACTCCCGACCCCAAACCTCACTCACCTGACCCCCTGACCCCAAACTCTGCCCACCTGACCCCCGACCCCAAACCCTGCCCACCTGACCCCCGACCCCAAAACCCCGCCCACCTGACCCTGACCCCAAACACCGCCCACCCGACCCCCAACCCCAAACCTGCCCACCCTACCCCCAACCCCGCCCACCCAACTCCAAAGCCCACCCACCCGACCCCCGACCCCAAACCCCGCCCACCGACCCCAAACCCCACCCACCCGGCCCCCGACCCCAAACCCTGCCCACTGACCCCAAACACTGCCCACTGACCCCAAACACTGCCCACTGACCCCCGACCCCAAACACTGCCCACCTGACCCCCGACCCCAAACCCTGCCCACCTGACCCCCGACCCCAAACCCTGCCCACCTGACCCCCGACCCAAACCCTGCCCACCTCACCCTCGACCCCAAACCCTGCCCACCTCACCCTCGACCCCAAACCCTGCCCACCTCACCCCCAACCCCAAACCTGACCCACCTGACCCCCGACCCCCAAACCCTGACCCACAACCCCCACCCCACCCCAAACCCCGCCCACCCGACCCCAACCTCCACCACCGACCCCAGCCCATGACCCCAAACCCCGCCCACCAGATCCCCGACCAGTGAACCCCAACTCATCCCCAACCTCAAACCCCACCCACCCGACCTCAGCCCGACACACCAGACCTTCAACTCCAAAACCCGACCCCCACCCATAACCCTAAACTCTGACCTTCCCCCCACCGACTCCAAACACCAGACCCCAACACACGCGACTCTTCCTCCAAACAGTGGCCGTGGAATCTTTTACAGCCACCCAAGGGGGCAGAGGGGGGCGTCGGGGTTGACCTGTGTGGTTTTTTGGGGGAGGGAGGGCGCACAGGTAAAAGCAGAAATACACAGAACGCAGTCCCCCAGCCCCTCTCACCACCTCAGGGTGCCCCGAGGCACCTCACGTGGCAAGTGAAGGATTTCTTCCCCCCACCTCTTTGCCGTGTGGTCAGCGCTGTAATGTGGGAAATGCGGAGGACGATCTGCGCACAGCAAGATCCCACAAGCAGCCCGCCTGTTAAGGACCCATGCCTCCTGTCGATTCCGGGTGAAACGTAGGTCAGGATAACCTCCCACAGCTCCTCTTTGAAACAGAGACCGTGGGACCTTTCACCCGAGGGGGCAGACAGGCACTGTGGGTTTAACGTCTCATCCCGAGAGACGGCAACTCCGACAGGGCGCGGCGCTCCCTCAGCACTGACCCTCCGACAGTGCGGCGCTCCCTCAGCACTGACCCTCCGACAGTGCGGCGCTCCCTCAGCACTGACCCTCTCACAGCGCGGTGCTCCCTCAGCACTGACCCTCCGACAGTGCGGCGCTCCCTCAGCACTGACCCTCCGACAGCGTGGCGCTCCCTCAGCACTGACCCTCCGACAGCGCGGCGCTCCCTCAGCACTGACCTTCCGACATCACGGCGCTCCCTCAGCAGTGAACCTCCGACAGTGCGGCGCTCCCTCAGCACAGACTCTCCGACAGCGTGGCGCTCCCTGAGCACAGACCCTCCAACAGGGTGCGGCACTCCCTCAGCATTGACCATCCAACAGCGCAGCGCTCCCTCGGCACTGACCCTTGAACAGGGCGCAGTGCTCCCTCAGCACTGACCCTCCGACAGTGCGGCGCTCCCTCAGCACTGACCCTCCCACAGTGCAGCGCTCCCTCAGCACTGACCCTCCCACAGTGCAGCGCTCCCTCAGCACTGACCCTCCCACAGTGCGGCGCTCCCTCAGCACTGACCCTCCCACAGTGCAGCGCTCCCTCAGCGCTGTACAATCCCCCAATCCAATATATTTGTCTTCCAGTCTCTAGAGTAGGACTTGAACCTATGACCTTCTGACTATGAGGCATGAAGTGAGCCCCACTGAGACACAACTAACATATCACAGTGGTTACATTGGTTAGCCCGTCCTTTATTGCGAGGGGGATGGAGTATAAAAGTGGGGAAGTCTTGCTACAACTGGACAGGGCGTTGGTGAGGCCGCTCCTGGGGAACTGTGGACAGTTCTGGTCTCCTTACTTAAGGAGGGACAGACTCGCATTGGAAGCCGTTCAGAGAAGGTTCAGTCGGCTGATTCCTGGGACGTAGGGGGTTTGTCTGATGGGGAAAGGTTGAGCAGGTTGGGCCTCTTCCCATTGGAGTTTAGAAGAATGAGAGGTGATCTTATTGAAACATATCAGATTCTGAGGAGAGGGGGTTTGACAGGGTGGATGCTGAGGGGATGTTTCCCCAACTCAATGGGGGGAATCTAGAACGAGGAGAGGGGTTACAGTTTCAGAATGAGGGGTCTCGTGTTGAAGACGGAGATGAGGAGGAATTTCTTGTCTCAGAGGGTGGTCTCTGTGGAATTCTCTCCCCCCCTCACCCTGAGAGCAGTGGGGGCCGGGTCACTGAATATATTCAAGGCCGAGTGAGACAGATTTCTGATCGATGAGGGGAGTCGAGGGTTATGAGGGGGGGTGGGGGGGAAAGTGGAGTTGAGGAACAATCAGATCAGCCACGGTCTTATCGAATGGGGGCAGCAGGATGGAAGGGCTGAATGGCCTCCTCCTGTGATCTCACCCAACGAACATCTATCAATCTCTGCCTTGATAATCCGAATTCAGCCCCAGCCTCTGACACGACGACCACAACGCTCCCAGATCCCGGATTAATCGTCTTGTGTCACAGAATCATAGTCCGGTTGCAGCACAGAAGGAGGCCATTTGGCCCATGTTGTCCCTGCTGGCTCTCTACAGCAGCAACTCACCCAGTCGCACTCACCCACCCTCCCCCGGTCACCCCCGCACATTCTTCCTCTTCAGATAATGATCCAAATTCCCCCCCTTTGGAAAGCCTCGATTGACCCAGCCTCCCCCACACTCTCAGGCAGCGCGTTCCAGACCCTAACCACTCGCCGCGTGAAAAAGTTTCTCCTCGCGTCTCCCTCGCTTCTTTGGCCGATCGCCTTAAACCCGCGTCCCTCTGGTTCTCGATCCTCCCGCCAATGGGGACAGTCTCTCCCTCTGTCCGCTCTGTCCCAGAACCCCCCCCCCCCCCAGCCTCGTGATTTTGAACACCCTCCATCAAATCTCCTCTCGACCTTCTCTCTTCTCCGAGGAGAAACAGTCCCAAGTTCTCCGATCCATCCACGGAACTGAAGTCCCCTCGTCCCCGGAACCGTCCTCGTCAATCTTTTCCACTCTCTCTCTCTCTCTCTCTCTCTAACACCTTCACATCCTCACTAAAGTGCGGAACCCAGAACCGGACACAAGACTCCAGTTGGGGCTGAACCGGTGTTTTGTACAGGTTTAACATAACCTCCTTGCTCTTGTACTCTATGCCCCTATTAATAAAGCCCAGGATACTGGGTAACCCTGGATCACTGATCCAGACACGGGACCACTACCGAATTTGCCAATCGCACAACGGCGAGAATGTGATTTGCAAGGGTGGGCTGGGCCTCACCTGGATAGCAGTTCACTAGAGATAGGAGCAGTAGGCCATTCAGCCCATCGATCCTGCTCCACCGTTCAATCCCATCACGGCTGATCTTGGGCCTCAACTCCCACTTCCCCCCGCCCGCTCCCCGTATCCCCTCGATTCCCGGAGAGAGACCAAAACTCCGTCTATCCCGGTCTTAAACGTCTTCAGCAATGGAGCACCCACAACCCTCTTTGGGGGGGGGGGGGGGGAAGAGAATCCCAAAGATTCCCAACCCTCTGGGGGAGGGAATTCCAGAGATTCCCAACGCTTCAAGGGAAGAAATTTCTTCTCATCTCAGTCCCAAATGATCGGCCCCCTTATCCTGAGACCGTGCCCCCCCTCTAGTGTTTTAGATCCCCCCCCGCCCCCCGAGCAGGGGAAACAATCTCTCTGCGCCCACCCTGTCAAAACCCTTCAGAATCTCGTCCGTCTCAACGCGATCGCCTCTCGTTCTGCTAAACTGCAGAGAACATCGGCCCGATTCACTCAGCCTCTCGTCGTAGGACAAACCCCCCCCCCCCCCCCCTCCTCATCCCAGGGGGCAGTTGAGTGAACCTTCGCTGTACCCGCCGCAAATGCCAGAATATCCTTCCTTAAATGTGGAGACCAAAACTGCGCACGGTTATTCCAACCTCTTGATATGTTCAGTGTAGTTTGGCAATGGGGACAAACAACAGCTACAGGTCTACTCGCATGGCCAGACACCAAACCATGATCCCAGCCCAAGACAGTTGAGAGTTACGCCGGATAGGAGGTCGTATGTCTGGAAACATCTGAAAGAAACCGCAGAAAAGGTGCAAACCCAGCACGACTGACTGAACCAGCTAGCTGGGCACCCTTCCAGGCCTCAGCACTTGCCCCATCATTCTCCGTACCAGAGCACCGTGCGCCTGTCTGGCGCAGGTCATCACAGACACCACACCAAAACACGCGCGCACAGACAGGCAACAGGCGGGCGGGCACTGTCGCGCAGGCAACAGGCGGGCGGGCACCGTCGCGCAGGCAACTGGCGGGCGGGCACCGTCGCGCAGGCAACTGGCGGGCGGGCACCGTCGCGCAGGCAACTGGCGGGCGGGCACCGTCGCGCAGGCAACTGGCGGGCGGGCACCGTCGCGCAGGCAACTGGCGGGCGGGGCACCGTCGCGCAGGCAACTGGCGGGCGGGCACCGTCGCGCAGGCAACTGGCGGGCGGGCACCGTCGCGCAGGCAACAGGCGGGCGGGCACCGTCGCGCAGGCAACAGGCGGGCGGGCACCGTCGCGCAGGCAACTGGCGGGCGGGCACCGTCGCGCAGGCAACAGGCGGGCGGGCACCGTCGCGCAGGCAACAGGCGGGCGGGCACCACACACTTCTTGTTGGCACTGAATGGAACGCAACAACGTGCCCACACAACTGGAATTCTCTGCTCAACACCCCGCCCCAGCTTCCCATCCTTGCGGACATGACTCGGCCACACATCCCACCCGCCAACGACACGCCGCACAAGCCGGTCGGATCCAGCCGGGATGGGCCCGCTCTGGGTCAAGGGGCAGGCCCTGGCGACGAACAAGAGCTCCTTGCGATGAGCGAACTCGGGGCAGGGTCAGAAGCCGCCCGGGCCCGCTCGAGCCTGCCCCGCCGTTTCAATCAGATGGCGGCCGACGCGGAGGAGAGCGTGTTTCCCCTTGTGGGAGAATCCAGAACGAGGGGTCAGTGCTTAAAAATAAGGGGGTCGCTCATTTAAGACGAAGATGGAGGAGGAATGATTTCTCTCTGGGGGACGAGAATCTTTGGAACTCTCTCCCTCCAAAGGCAGTGGGGGCCAGAGCCTATGAATATATTTTTTTTTAAAGCCGAGGTGGACGGATCCTTGGGTCGACGAGGGGGTGAAAGGTTATGTGGGGCAGGCGGGAATGTGGGGCGGAGCTGACAATCAGATCAGCAAACAAACTGAGCGCATGGAGGATCCTGGACGCGGGCACACCCGTACAACGGGGACAAGACGCGGTTATTCGACTGCGTGTTGCTTCACTGCGCAGGACTGTCCCTTTCGGGGTTGCACTCCCAGCGGGGGTTCCGCCCCTGACCCAGGGTCAGGTGCCCCCATCCCACCCACCCACTCACCCCACCAACCCCCAAACAACCACCATCCCCCCTCCTGCCCCCGGCTCACACCCCACCCCCCCCTCTCTCACCAACCCCCCCCACCCACACACCCCCCTTCTCCACCCCCAACACCCCCCCCAACCCCACACCACCCCTCTCCCCAACACCCCCCACCCACCCCTCCTCAAACGCCCTCTCTGCCCAAACCCACATCCCCACCTCCCCCCCAAACCGCCCATCCCCCCCTCTCTCCCCAACCCTCCCACCACCCCTCCTCCCCCACTCTCTACACAACGACCCCCAACTCCCACTCTCCCCCCCAACCCCCCTCTCCCCCGCAACCCCCCCCCTCCCCCCCAAACACCCACAACACCCCTCTCCCCCCAACCTCACTATCTCCCCAACGCCCCCCAACGACCCCCCACCAACACCCCCAACCCACCCTCTCCCAACCCCCACCAAACCCCCTCTACCCCCAAATCGCCCCCACCCTCCTCACCCCCTACCACCCTCTCCTCCCAACCCCCCTCGCCCCCGCAACACCCCGCCCCGCCCCCACCCCCCACCAATCCCGCCCCCACAACTCCTGCGAAGTACTCACTCTTGATCTGGCCGACCATGTGCCCGTCCTCCTCTGCGGAGTGGGCATCCTCGTAGTGGGCGTGCAGCTGCTGCACCGACTGCAGGTCCTTCAGGCACAGCGGGCACAGGAAGCCCTCCCGGATAGCGGGCGAGGGGCCCCCGCCAGCGGCCCCGCCCCCACCTCCAGACAGCGGAGGCGAGGAAGGGACGGACCACATGCCTGGGGTGGGGTTGGGGGGGAGAGGGTGTGGGTGTGGGATTGGTGGAGTGTGGGGGGGGGGGTCACGCCTCGCCCTCACTCAGCAGTCCTCCGGGCGTCCAGCTGCTCCCTGGGAGTGCGCCGGCAAGAGAGTCCCGGCTCCTGCACTCATGACCGCTCGTGCCGCCCACTCCAATCACCCGCCCGGGTCCCTCGGCTCTGCCCGGTCGTCCGACGAAACTCTATCTGCGGATATAATCCAAACACAGGTTTCACTGCTTTACCTCTCACCAGCCCATCAACGAACAAGGGTACAGTACTGGTGGGGACGGGTCTGTCAGTGTATAACACCGGGGTACAGTACTGGTGGGGACGGGTCTGTCACTGTATAACACTGGGGTACAGTACTGGTGGGGACGGGTCTGTCACTGTATAACACTGGGGTACAGTACTGGTGGGGACGGGTCTGTCACTGTATAACACCGGGGTACAGTACTGGTGGGGACAGGTCTGTCACTGTATAACACCGGGGTACAGTACTGGTGCGGACGGGTCTGTAACTGCGTAACACTGGGGTACAGTACTGGTGTGGACGGGTCTGTCAGTGTATAACATTGGGGTACAGTACTGGTGCAGACAGGTCTGTCACTGTATAACATTGGGGTACAGTACCGGGGGGGACGGGTCTGTCAGTGTCTAACACTGTGGTACAGTACTGGTGGGGACAGGTCTGTCACTGTATAACACTGGGGTACAGTACTGGTGCGGACGGGTCGGTCACTGTATAACACTGGGGTACAGTACTGGTGGCGACAAGTCTGTCACTGTATAACACTGGGGAACAGTACTGGTGGGGACGTGTCTGTCACTGTATAACACGGGTGTACATTACGGGTGGGGACAGGGCTGTCACTGTATAACACCGGGGTACAGTACTGGTCCGGATGGGTCTGTAACTGTGTAAAACTGGAGTACAGTACTGGTGTGGACAGGTCTGTCAGTGTATAACACTGGGGTACAGTACTGGTGGGGAAGGGTCTGTCAGTGTGTAACACTGGGGGACAGTACTGGTGGGGACGGGTCTGTCACTGTGTTACACTGGGGTACAGTACTGGTGGGGACGGGTCTGTCACTGTGTTACACTGGGGTACAGTACTGGTGGGGACGTGTCTGTCACTGTATAACACTGGGGTACAGTACTGGTGGGGACAGGTCTGTCACTGTACAACACTGGGGTACAGTACTGGTGCGGAAGGGTCAGTCACTGTATAACACTGGGGTATAGTACTGGTGGGGACGGGTCTGTCACTGTAAAACACTGGGGTACAGTACTGGTGGGGACGGGGTCTGACACTGTATAACATTGGGGTACAGTACTGGTGGGGACGGGACTGTCACTGCGTAACACTCACGTACAATACTGGTGGGGACGGGTCTGTCACTGTATAACACTGGTGTACAGTACTGGTGGGGACAGGTTTGTCTCTGTATAACTCTGGGGCATAGCACTGTTGGGACGGGTCTGTCACTGTTTAACACTGGGGTACAGTACTGGTGGGGACAGGTCTGTCACTGTATAACACTGGGGTACAGTACTGGTGGGGACGGGTCTGTCACTGTTTAACACTGGGGTACAGTACTGGTGGGGACAGGTCTGTCACTGTATAACACTGGGGTACAGTACTGGTGGGGACGGGTCTGTCACTATATAACACTGGGGTACAGGACTGGTGGGGACAGGTCGGTCACTGTATAACACCGGGGTACAGTACTGGTGGAGACGAGTCTGTCACTGTATAACACTGGGGTACAGTACTGGTGCGGATGAGTCTGTCACTGTATAACACTGGGGTACAGTACAGGTGGGGACAGGTCTGTCACTGTATAACACTGAAGTACAGTACAGGTGGGGACAGTTCTGTCACTGTATAACACTGGGGTACAGTACTGGTGGTGACGGGTCTGTCACTGTATAACACTGGGGTACAGTACTGGTGCGGATGAGTCTGTCACTGTATAACACTGGGGTACAGTACAGGTGGGGACAGGTCTGTCACTGTATAACACTGAAGTACAGTACAGGTGGGGACAGTTCTGTCACTGTATAACACTGGGGTACAGTACTGGTGGTGACGGGTCTGTCACTGTATAACACTGGGGTACAGTACTGGTGGGGACGGGTCTGTCAATGTGTAACACTGGGGTACAGTACTGGTGGGGACAGGTCTGTCACTGTATAACACTGGGGTACAGTACAGGTGGGGACGGGTCTGCCACTGTGTAACACTGGGGTACAGTACTGGTGGGGACGGGTCTGTCACTGTGTAACAGTGGGGTACAGCACTGGTGGGGACATGTCTGTCACTGTATAACACTGGGGTACAGCACTGGTGGGGACATGTCTGTCACTGTATAACACTGGGGTACAGTACTGGTGGGGACGGGTCTGTCACTGTGTAACACTGGGGTACAGCACTGGTGGGGACATGTCTGTCACTGTATAACACTAGGGTACAGTACTGGTGGGGACAGGTCTGTCACTGTATAACACCAGGGTACAGTACTGGTGCGGACGGGTCACTGTATAACACTGGGGTACAGTACTGGTGGGGACGGTTCTGTCACTGTTTAACACTGAGGTACAGGACTGGTGGGGACGTGTATGTCACTGTGTAACATTGGGGTAGAGAACCGGTGGGGACGGGGTCTGTCACTGTGTAACACTGCAGTACAGTACTGGTGGGGACAGTTCTGTTAGTGTATAACACCGGGGTACAGTACTGGTGCGGACGGGTCTGTAACTGTGTAACACTGGGGTACAGTACTGGTGTGGACGGGTCTGTCAGTGTATAACACTGGAGTCCAGTACAGGTGGGGACAGTTCTGTCACTGTATAACACTGGGGTACAGTACTGGTGGGGACGGGGTCTGTCACTGTATAACTTGGGGTACAGTGCTGCTGGGGACGGGTCTGTCACTGCGTAACTCTGGGTACAATACAGGTGGGGACGGGTTTGTTACTGTATAACACATGAGTACAGTACTGGTGGGGACAGGTCTGTCACTGAATAACACTGGGGTACAGTACTGGTGGGGACGGATCAGTCACTGTATAACACTGGGGTACAGTACTGGTGGGGACGCGCCTGTCACTGTATAACACTGGGGTACAGTCATGGTGGGGACAGGTCTGTCACTGTATAACACCGGGGTACAGTACTGGGGCGGACGGGTCTGTAACTGCGTAACACTGGGGTACAGTACTGGTGTGGACGGGTCTGTCAGTGTATAACACCGGAGTACAGTACAGGAGGGGACAGGTCTGTCACTGTATAACATTGGGGTACAGTACTGGTGGGGACAGGTCTGTCACTGTATAACATTGGGGTACTGTACTGGTGGAGACAGGTCTGTCAATGTATAACATTGGGGTACAGTACCGGTGGGGACGGGTCTGTCAGTGTCTAACACTGTGGTACAGTACTGGTGGGGACAGGTCTGTCACTGTATAACACTGGGGTACAGTACTGTTGGGCACAGGTCTTTCACAGTATAACACTGGGGTACAGTACTGATGGGGACGGGATGTCACTGTATAACACTGGGGTACAGAACTGGCGGGGACAGGTCAGTCACTGTATAACACTGGGGTATAGTACTGGTGGGGACGGGTCTGTCACTGTGTAACACTGGGGTACAGTACTGGCGGGGACGGGTCTGTCACTGTATAACCCTGGGGTACAGTACTGGTGGGGACGGGTCTGTCAGTGTATAACACTGGGGTACAGTACTGGTGGGGTCGGGTCTGTCTCTGTGTAACACTGGGGTACAGTACTGGTGGGTCGGGTCTGTCACTGTATAACATGGGACAGTACTGGTGGGGACATGTCTGTCACTGTATAACACTGGGGTACAGTACTGGTGGGGACAGGTCTGTCACTGTGTAACACTGGGGTACAGTACTGGTGGGGACAGGTCCGTCACTGTGAAGCATTGGGGTACAGTACTGGTGGGAACGGGTCTATCACTGCATAACACTAGGGTACAGTACTGGTGGGGACGGGTCTGTCAGTGTATAACACTGGGGTACAGTACTGGTGGGGACGGGTCTGTCACTGTATAACACTGGGGTACAGTACTGGTGGGGACGGGTCTGTCACTGTATAACACTGGGGGACTGTACTGGTGCAGACAGGTCTCTCACTGTATAACACTGGGATACAGTACTGGTGGGGACGGGTCTTTCACTGTATAACACAGGGGTACAGTACTGTTGGCGACGGGGTCTGTCACTGTATAACACTGGGGTACAGTACTGGAGGGGACGAGTGTGTCACTGTATAACACTGGGGTACAGTGCTGGTGGGGACGGGTCTGTCACTGTATATCTTGGGACAGTGCTGGTGGGGACTGGTCTGTCACAGTATAACACTGGGGTACAGTACTGATGGGGACGGGATGTCACTGTATAACACTGGGGTACAGAACTGGCGGGGACAGGTCAGTCACTGTATAACACTGGGGTATAGTACTGGTGGGGACGGGTCTGTCACTGTGTAACACTGGGGTACAGTACTGGCGGGGACGGGTCTGTCACTGTATAACCCTAGGGTACATTACTGGTGGGGACGGGTCTGTCAGTGTATAACACTGGGGTACAGTACTGGTGGGGTCGGGTCTGTCACTGTGTAACACTGGGGTACAGTACTGGTGGGTCGGGTCTGTCACTGTATAACATGGGACAGTACTGGTGGGGACATGTCTGTCACTGTATAACACTGGGGTACAGTACTGGTGGGGACAGGTCTGTCACTGTGTAACACTGGGGTACAGTACTGGTGGGGACAGGTCTGTCACTGTGAAGCATTGGGGTACAGTACTGGTGGGAACGGGTCTATCACTGCATAACACTAGGGTACAGTACTGGTGGGGACGGGTCTGTCAGTGTATAACACTGGGGTACAGTACTGGTGGGGACGGGTCTGTCACTGTATAACACTGGGGTACAGTACTGGTGGGGACGGGTCTGTCACTGTATAACACTGGGGTACAGTACTGGTGGGGACGGGTCTGTCACTGTATAACACTGGGGGACTGTACTGGTGCAGACAGGTCTCTCACTGTATAACACTGGGATACAGTACTGGTGGGGACGGGTCTTTCACTGTATAACACAGGGGTACAGTACTGTTGGCGACGGGGTCTGTCACTGTATAACACTGGGGTACAGTACTGGAGGGGACGAGTGTGTCACTGTATAACACTGGGGTACAGTGCTGGTGGGGACGGGTCTGTCACTGTATATCTTGGGACAGTGCTGGTGGGGACTGGTCTGTCACAGTATAACACTGGGGTACAGTACTGATGGGGACGGGATGTCACTGTATAACACTGGGGTACAGAACTGGCGGGGACAGGTCAGTCACTGTATAACACTGGGGTATAGTACTGGTGGGGACGGGTCTGTCACTGTGTAACACTGGGGTACAGTACTGGCGGGGACGGGTCTGTCACTGTATAACCCTGGGGTACAGTACTGGTGGGGACGGGTCTGTCAGTGTATAACACTGGGGTACAGTACTGGTGGGGTCGGGTCTGTCACTGTGTAACACTGGGGTACAGAACTGGTGGGTCGGGTCTGTCACTGTATAACATGGGACAGTACTGGTGGGGACATGTCTGTCACTGTATAACACTGGGGTACAGTACTGGTGGGGACAGGTCTGTCACTGTGTAACACTGGGGTACAGTACTGGTGGGGACAGGTCTGTCACTGTGAAGCATTGGGGTACAGTACTGGTGGGAACGGGTCTATCACTGCATAACACTAGGGTACAGTACTGGTGGGGACGGGTCTGTCAGTGTATAACACTGGGGTACAGTACTGGTGGGGACGGGTCTGTCACTGTATAACACTGGGGTACAGTACTGGTGGGGACGGGTCTGTCACTGTATAACACTGGGGGACTGTACTGGTGCAGACAGGTCTCTCACTGTATAACACTGGGATACAGTACTGGTGGGGACGGGTCTTTCACTGTATAACACAGGGGTACAGTACTGTTGGCGACGGGGTCTGTCACTGTATAACACTGGGGTAAGGTACTGGAGGGGACGAGTGTGTCACTGTATAACACTGGGGTACAGTGCTGGTGGGGACGGGTCTGTCACTGTATATCTTGGGACAGTGCTGGTGGGGACTGGTCTGTCACTGTATAACACTGGGGTACATTTCTGGTGCGGACGGGTCTGTCACTGTATAACACTGGGGTACAGCACTGGTGGGGACGGGTCTGTCACTGTATAACACTGTGGGACAGTACTGGTGGGGACGGGGTCTGTCACTGTGTAACACTGGGGCACAGTCCTGGTGGGGACGCGCCTGTCACTGTATAACACTGGGGTACAGTCATGGTGGGGACAGGTCTGTCACTGTATAACACCGGGGTACAGTACTGGTGCGGACGGGTCTGTAACTGCGTAACACTGGGGTACAGTACTGGTGTGGACGGGTCTGTCAGTGTATAACACTGGAGTACAGTACTGGTGGGGACAGGTCTGTCAGGTATAACATTGGGGTACAGTACTGGTGGGGACAGGTCTGTCACTGTATAACATTGGGGTACAGTACTGGTGGAGACAGGTCTGTCACTGTATAACATTGGGGTACAGTACCGGTGGGGACGGGTCTGTCAGTGTCAAACACTGTGGTACAGTACTGGTGGGGACAGGTCTGTCACTGTATAACACTGGGGTACAGTACTGGTGGGCACAGGTCTCTCACTGTATAACACTGGGGTACAGTACTGATGGGGACTGGATGTCACTGTGAAGCATTGGGGTACAGAACTGGCGGGGACAGGTCTGTCACTGTATAACACTGGGGTATAGTACTGATGGGGATGGGTCTGTCACTGTATAACACTGGGGTACAGTACTGGCGGGGACGGGTCTGTCACAGTATAACCCTGGGGTACAGTACTGGTGGGGACGGGTCTGTCACTGTATAACACTGTGGTACAGTACTGGTGGGGATGGGTCTGTCACAGTATAACACTGGGGTACAGTACTGGTGGGGACTGGGTCTGTCACTGTATAGCACTGGGGTACAGTACTGGTGGGGACGGGTCTGTCAGTGTATAACACTGGGGTAACAGTACTGGGTCTGTCACTGTATAACACTGGGGTACAGTACTGGTGGGGACGGGTCTGTCACTGTATATCTTGGGACAGTGCTGGTGGGGACTGGTCTGTCACAGTATAACACTGGGGTACAGTACTGATGGGGACGGGATGTCACTGTATAACACTGGGGTACAGTACTGGTGGGGACGGGTCTGTCACTGTATAACACTGGGGGACTGTACTGGTGCAGAGAGGTCTCTCACTGTATAACACTGGGATACAGTACTGGTGGGGACGGGTCTTTCACTGTATAACACTGGGGTACAGTACTGTTGGCGACGGGGTCTGTCACTGTATAACACTGGGGTACAGTACTGGTGGGGACGAGTGTGTCACTGTATAACACTGGGGTACAGTGCTGGTGGGGACAGGAAAGTCACTGTATAACTTGGGACAGTGCTGGTGGGGACTGGTCTGTCACTGTATAACACTGGGGTACAGTTCTGGTGCGGACGGGTCTGTCACTGTATAACACTGGGGTACAGTACTGGTGGGGACGGGGTCTGTCACTGTGTAACACTGTGCGACAGTACTGGTGGGGATGGGTCTGTCACTGTGTAACACTGGGGTACAGCACTGGTGGGTCGGGTCTGTCACTGTATAACATGGGACAGTACTGGTGGTGACGGCTCTGTCACTGTGAAGCATTGGGGTACACCACTGGTGGGGACAGGTCTGTCACTGTATAACACTGAGGTACAGTACTGGTGTGGACGGGTCTGTCACTGTATAACACTGGGGTACAGGACTGGTGGGGACAGGTCTGTCACTGTATAACACCGGGGTACAGTACTGGTGGGGACGGGTCTTTCACTGTATAACACAGGGGTACAGTACTGTTGGCGACGGGGTCTGTCACTGTATAACACTGGGGTACAGTACTGGAGGGGACGAGTGTGTCACTGTATAACACTGGGGTACAGTGCTGGTGGGGACGGGTCTGTCACTGTATATCTTGGGACAGTGCTGGTGGGGACTGGTCTGTCACTGTATAACACTGGGGTACATTTCTGGTGCGGACGGGTCTGTCACTGTATAACACTGGGGTACAGCACTGGTGGGGACGGGTCTGTCACTGTATAACACTGTGGGACAGTACTGGTGGGGACGGGGTCTGTCACTGTGTAACACTGGGGCACAGTCCTGGTGGGGACGCGCCTGTCACTGTATAACACTGGGGTACAGTCATGGTGGGGACAGGTCTGTCACTGTATAACACCGGGGTACAGTACTGGTGCGGACGGGTCTGTAACTGCGTAACACTGGGGTACAGTACTGGTGTGGACGGGTCTGTCAGTGTATAACACTGGAGTACAGTACTGGTGGGGACAGGTCTGTCAGGTATAACATTGGGGTACAGTACTGGTGGGGACAGGTCTGTCACTGTATAACATTGGGGTACAGTACTGGTGGAGACAGGTCTGTCACTGTATAACATTGGGGTACAGTACCGGTGGGGACGGGTCTGTCAGTGTCAAACACTGTGGTACAGTACTGGTGGGGACAGGTCTGTCACTGTATAACACTGGGGTACAGTACTGGTGGGCACAGGTCTCTCACTGTATAACACTGGGGTACAGTACTGATGGGGACTGGATGTCACTGTGAAGCATTGGGGTACAGAACTGGCGGGGACAGGTCTGTCACTGTATAACACTGGGGTATAGTACTGATGGGGATGGGTCTGTCACTGTATAACACTGGGGTACAGTACTGGCGGGGACGGGTCTGTCACAGTATAACCCTGGGGTACAGTACTGGTGGGGACGGGTCTGTCACTGTATAACACTGTGGTACAGTACTGGTGGGGATGGGTCTGTCACAGTATAACACTGGGGTACAGTACTGGTGGGGACTGGGTCTGTCACTGTATAGCACTGGGGTACAGTACTGGTGGGGACGGGTCTGTCAGTGTATAACACTGGGGTAACAGTACTGGGTCTGTCACTGTATAACACTGGGGTACAGTACTGGTGGGGACGGGTCTGTCACTGTATATCTTGGGACAGTGCTGGTGGGGACTGGTCTGTCACAGTATAACACTGGGGTACAGTACTGATGGGGACGGGATGTCACTGTATAACACTGGGGTACAGTACTGGTGGGGACGGGTCTGTCACTGTATAACACTGGGGGACTGTACTGGTGCAGAGAGGTCTCTCACTGTATAACACTGGGATACAGTACTGGTGGGGACGGGTCTTTCACTGTATAACACTGGGGTACAGTACTGTTGGCGACGGGGTCTGTCACTGTATAACACTGGGGTACAGTACTGGTGGGGACGAGTGTGTCACTGTATAACACTGGGGTACAGTGCTGGTGGGGACAGGAAAGTCACTGTATAACTTGGGACAGTGCTGGTGGGGACTGGTCTGTCACTGTATAACACTGGGGTACAGTTCTGGTGCGGACGGGTCTGTCACTGTATAACACTGGGGTACAGTACTGGTGGGGACGGGGTCTGTCACTGTGTAACACTGTGCGACAGTACTGGTGGGGATGGGTCTGTCACTGTGTAACACTGGGGTACAGCACTGGTGGGTCGGGTCTGTCACTGTATAACATGGGACAGTACTGGTGGTGACGGCTCTGTCACTGTGAAGCATTGGGGTACACCACTGGTGGGGACAGGTCTGTCACTGTATAACACTGAGGTACAGTACTGGTGTGGACGGGTCTGTCACTGTATAACACTGGGGTACAGGACTGGTGGGGACAGGTCTGTCACTGTATAACACCGGGGTACAGTACTGGTGCGGATGAGTCTGTCACTGTATAACACTGGGGTACAGTACAGGTGGGGACACGTCTGTCACTGTATAACACTGAAGTACAGTACAGGTGGGGACAGTTCAGTCACTGTATAACACTGGGGTACAGTACTGGTGGTGACGGGTCTGTCACTGTGTAACACTGGGGTACAGTACTGGTGGGTACGGGTCTGTCACTGTGTAACACTGGGGTACAGTACAGGTGGGGACGGGTCTGTCACTGTGTAACACTGGGGTACAGTACTGGTGGGGACGGTCTGTCACTGTGTAACACTGGGGTAGAGCACTGGTGGGGACATGTCTGTCACTGTATAACACTGGGGTACAGTACTGGTGGGGACAGGTCTGTCACTGTGTAACACTGGGGTACAGTACTGGTGGGGACGAGTCTGTCACTGTGTAACACTGGGGTACAGCACTGGTGGGGACATGTCTGTCACTGTATAACACTGGGGTACAGTACTGGTGGGCACAGGTCTGTCACTGTATAACACCGGAGTACAGTACTGGTGTGGACGGGTCAGTCACTGTATAACACTGGGGTACAGTACTGGTGGGGACGGGTCTGTCACTGTATAACACTGGGGTACAGTACTGGTGGGGACAGGTCTGTCACTGTATAACTCGGGGTACAGTACTGGTGCGGACGGGTCTGTAACTGCGTAACACTGGGGTACAGTACTGGTGTGGACGGGTCTGTCAGTGTATAACACTGGAGTACAGTACTGGTGGGGACAGGTCCGTCACTGTATAACACTGGGGTACAGTACTGGTGGGCACAGGTCTTTCACTGTATAACACTGGGGTACAGTACTGATGGGGACGGGATGTCACTGTATAACACTGGGGTATAGTACTGGTGTGGACGGGTCTGTCACTGTATAACACTGGGATACAGTACTGGTGGGGACGGGTCTTTCACTGTATAACACAGGGGTACAGTACTGTTGGCGACGGGGTCTGTCACTGTAAAACACTGGGGTACAGTACTGGAGGGGACGAGTGTGTCACTGTATAACACTGGGGTACAGTGCTGGTGGGGACAGGAAAGTCACTGTATAACTTGGGACAGTGCTGGTGGGGACTGGTCTGTCACTGTATAACACTGGGGTACAGTTCTGGTGCGGACGGGTCTGTCACTGTATAACACTGGGGTACAGTACTGGTGGGGACGGGGTCTGTCACTGTGTAACACTGTGCGACAGTACTGGTGGGGATGGGTCTGTCACTGTGTAACACTGGGGTACAGCACTGGTGGGTCGGGTCTGTCACTGTATAACATGGGACAGTACTGGTGGAGACGGCTCTGTCACTGTGAAGCACTGGGGTACACCACTGGTGGGGACAGGTCTGTCACTGTATAACACTGAGGTACAGTACTGGTGTGGACGGGTCTGTCACTGTATAACACTGGGGTACAGGACTGGTGGGGACAGGTCTGTCACTGTATAACACCGGGGTACAGTACTGGTGCGGATGAGTCTGTCACTGTATAACACTGGGGTACAGTACAGGTGGGGACAGGTCTGTCACTGTATAACACTGAAGTACAGTACAGGTGGGGACAGTTCTGTCACTGTATAACACTGGGGTACAGTGCTGGTGGGGACGGGTCTGTCACTGTATATCTTGGGACAGTGCTGGTGGGGACTGGTCTGTCACTGTATAACACTGGGGTACATTTCTGGTGCGGACGGGTCTGTCACTGTATAACACTGGGGTACAGCACTGGTGGGGACGGGTCTGTCACTGTATAACACTGTGGGACAGTACTGGTGGGGACGGGGTCTGTCACTGTGTAACACTGGGGCACAGTCCTGGTGGGGACGCGCCTGTCACTGTATAACACTGGGGTACAGTCATGGTGGGGACAGGTCTGTCACTGTATAACACCGGGGTACAGTACTGGTGCGGACGGGTCTGTAACTGCGTAACACTGGGGTACAGTACTGGTGTGGACGGGTCTGTCAGTGTATAACACTGGAGTACAGTACTGGTGGGGACAGGTCTGTCAGGTATAACATTGGGGTACAGTACTGGTGGGGACAGGTCTGTCACTGTATAACATTGGGGTACAGTACTGGTGGAGACAGGTCTGTCACTGTATAACATTGGGGTACAGTACCGGTGGGGACGGGTCTGTCAGTGTCAAACACTGTGGTACAGTACTGGTGGGGACAGGTCTGTCACTGTATAACACTGGGGTACAGTACAGGTGGGCACAGGTCTTTCACTGTATAACACTGGGGTACAGTACTGATGGGGACGGGATGTCACTGTATAACACTGGGGTACAGAACTGGCGGGGACAGGTCTGTCACTGTATAACACTGGGGTATAGTACTGATGGGGATGGGTCTGTCACTGTATAACACTGGGGTACAGTACTGGCGGGGACGGGTCTGTCACAGTATAACCCTGGGGTACAGTACTGGTGCGGACGGGTCTGTCACTGTATAACACTGTGGTACAGTACTGGTGGGGATGGGTCTGTCACAGTATAACACTGGGGTACAGTACTGGTGGGGACTGGGTCTGTCACTGTATAGCACTGGGGTACAGTACTGGTGGGGACGGGTCTGTCAGTGTATAACACTGGGGTAACAGTACTGGGTCTGTCACTGTATAACACTGGGGTACAGTACTGGTGGGGACGGGTCTGTCAGTGTGTAACACTGGGGTACAGTACTGGTGGGTCGGGTCTGTCACTGTATAACATGGGACAGTACTGGTGGGGACGGGTCTGTCACTGTATAACACTGGGGTACAGTACAGGTGGGGACAGGTCTGTCACTGTGTAACACTGGGGTACAGTACTGGTGGGGACGGGTCTGTCACTGTATAACACTGGGGGACTGTACTGGTGCAGAGAGGTCTCTCACTGTATAACACTGGGATACAGTACTGGTGGGGACGGGTCTTTCACTGTATAACACTGGGGTACAGTACTGTTGGCGACGGGGTCTGTCACTGTATAACACTGGGGTACAGTACTGGTGGGGACGAGTGTGTCACTGTATAACACTGGGGTACAGTGCTGGTGGGGACAGGAAAGTCACTGTATAACTTGGGACAGTGCTGGTGGGGACTGGTCTGTCACTGTATAACACTGGGGTACAGTTCTGGTGCGGACGGGTCTGTCACTGTATAACACTGGGGTACAGTACTGGTGGGGACGGGGTCTGTCACTGTGTAACACTGTGCGACAGTACTGGTGGGGATGGGTCTGTCACTGTGTAACACTGGGGTACAGCACTGGTGGGTCGGGTCTGTCACTGTATAACATGGGACAGTACTGGTGGAGACGGCTCTGTCACTGTGAAGCATTGGGGTACACCACTGGTGGGGACAGGTCTGTCACTGTATAACACTGAGGTACAGTACTGGTGTGGACGGGTCTGTCACTGTATAACACTGGGGTACAGGACTGGTGGGGACAGGTCTGTCACTGTATAACACCGGGGTACAGTACTGGTGCGGATGAGTCTGTCACTGTATAACACTGGGGTACAGTACAGGTGGGGACACGTCTGTCACTGTATAACACTGAAGTACAGTACAGGTGGGGACAGTTCTGTCACTGTATAACACTGGGGTACAGTACTGGTGGTGACGGGTCTGTCACTGTGTAACACTGGGGTACAGTACTGGTGGGGACGGGTCTGTCACTGTGTAACACTGGGGTACAGTACAGGTGGGGACGGGTCTGTCACTGTGTAACACTGGGGTACAGTACTGGTGGGGACGGTCTGTCACTGTGTAACACTGGGGTAGAGCACTGGTGGGGACATGTCTGTCACTGTATAACACTGGGGTACAGTACTGGTGGGGACAGGTCTGTCACTGTGTAACACTAGGGTACAGTACTGGTGGGGACGAGTCTGTCACTGTGTAACACTGGGGTACAGCACGGGTGGGGACATGTCTGTCACTGTATAACACTGGGGTACAGTACTGGTGGGCACAGGTCTGTCATTGTATAACACCGGAGTACAGTACTGGTGCGGACGGGTCAGTCACTGTATAACACTGGGGTACAGTACTGGTGGGGACGGGTCTGTCACTGTATAACACTGGGGTACAGTCATGGTGGGGACAGGTCTGTCACTGTATAACTCGGGGTACAGTACTGGTGCGGACGGGTCTGTAACTGCGTAACACTGCGGTACAGTACTGGTGTGGACGGGTCTGTCAGTGTATAACACTGGAGTACAGTACTGGTGGGGACAGGTCCGTCACTGTATAACACTGGGGTACAGTACTGGTGGGCACAGGTCTTTCACTGTATAACACTGGGGTACAGTACTGATGGGGACGGGATGTCACTGTATAACACTGGGGTATAGTACTGGTGGGGACGGGTCTGTCACTGTATAACACTGGGGTACAGTACTGGTGGGGACGGGTCTGTCACTGTATAACCCTGGGGTACAGTACTGGTGGGGACGGGTCTGTCACTGTATAACACGGTGGTACAGTACTGGTGGGGATGGGTCTGTCACTGTATAACACTGGGGTACAGTACTGGAGGGGACTGCGTCTGTCACTGTATAGCACTGGGGTCCAGTACTGGTGGGGACGGGTCTGTCAGTGTATAACACTGGGGTACAGTACTGGTGGGGACTGGGTCTGTCACTGTATAACACTGGGGTACAGTACTGGTGGGGACGGGGTCTGTCACTGTATAACCCCGGGGTACAGTACTGGTGGGGTCGGGTCTGTCACTGTATAACATGGGACAGTACTGGTGGGGACGGGTCTGTCACTGTATAACACTGGGGTACAGTACTGGTGGGGACAGGTCTGTCACTGTGTAACACTGGGGTACAGTACTGCTGGGGACAGGTCTGACACTGTGAAGCATTGGGGTACAGTACTGGTTGGAACGGGTCTATCACTGCATAACACTAGCGTACAGTACTGGTGGGGACGGGTCTGTCAGTGTATAACACTGGGGTACAGTACTGGTGGGGACGGGTCTGTCACTGTATAACACTGGGGTACAGTACTGGTGGGGACGGGTCTGTCACTGTATAACACTGGGGGACTGTACTGGTGCAGACAGGTCTCTCACTGTATAACACTGGGATACAGTACTGGTGGGGACGGGTCTTTCACTGTATAACACTGGGGTACAATACTGTTAGCGACGGGGTCTGTCACTGTATAACACTGGGGTACAGTACTGGAGGGGACGAGTGTGTCACTGTATAACACTGGGGTACAGTGCTGGTGGGGACGGGTCTGTCACTGTAAAACTTGGGACAGTGCTGGTGGGGACTGGTCTGTCACTGTATAACACTGGGGTACATTTCTGGTGCGGACGGGTCTGTCACTGTATAACACTGGGGTACAGTACTGGTGGGGACGGGTCTGTCACTGTATAACACTGTGGGACAGTACTGGTGGGGACGGGGTCTGTCACTGTGTAACACTGGGGCACAGTCCTGGTGGGGACGTGCCTGTCACTGTATAACACTGGGGTACAGTCATGGTGGGGACAGGTCTGTCACTGTATAACACCGGGGTACAGTACTGGTGCGGACGGGTCTGTAACTGCGTAACACTGGGGTACAGTACTGGTGTGGACGGGTCTGTCAGTGTATAACATTGGGGTACAGTACTGGTGGGGACAGGTCTGTCACTGTATAACATTGGGGTACAGTACTGGTGGAGACAGGTCTGTCACTGTATAACATTGGGGTACAGTACCGGTGGGGACGGGTCTGTCAGTGTCAAACACTGTGGTACAGTACTGGTGGGGACAGGTCTGTCACTGTATAACACTGGGGTACAGGACTGGTGGGCACAGGTCTTTCACTGTGTAACACTGGGGTACAGTACTGATGGGGACGGGATGTCACTGTATAACACTGGGGTATAGTACTGATGGGGACGGGTCTGTCACTGTATAACACTGGGGTACAGTACAGGCGAGGACAGGTCTGTCACAGTATAACCCTGGGGTACAGTACTGGTGGGGACGGGTCTGTCACTGTATAACACTGTGGTACAGTACTGGTGGGGATGGGTCTGTCACAGTATAACACTGGGGTACAGTACTGGTGGGGACTGGGTCTGTCACTGTATAGCACTGGGGTACAGTACTGGTGGGGACGGGTCTGTCAGTGTATAACACTGGGGTACAGTACTGGGTCTGTCACTGTATAACACTGGGGTACAGTACTGGTGGGGACGGGTCTGTCAGTGTGTAACACTGGGGTACAGTACTGGTGGGTCGGGTCTGTCACTGTATAACATGGGACAGTACTGGTGGGGACGGGTCTGTCACTGTATAACACTGGGGTACAGTACAGGTGGGGACAGGTCTGTCACTGTGTAACACTGGGGTACAGTACTGGTGGGGACAGGTCTGTCACTGTATAACACTGGGGTACAGTACTGGTGGGGACGGGTCTGTCACTGTATAACACTGGGGGACAGTACTGGTGGGGACGGGGTCTGTCACTGTATAACCCCGGGGTACAGTACTGGTGGGGTCGGGTCTGTCACTGTATAACATGGGACAGTACTGGTGGGGACGGGTCTGTCACTGTATAACACTGGGGTACAGTACTGGTGGGGACAGGTCTGTCACTGTGTAACACTGGGGTACATTACTGCTGGGGACAGGTCTGACACTGTGAAGCATTGGGGTACAGTACTGGTTGGAACGGGTCTATCACTGCATAACACTAGCGTACAGTACTGGTGGGGACGGGTCTGTCAGTGTATAACACTGGGGTACAGTACTGGTGGGGACGGGTCTGTCACTGTATAACACTGGGGGACTGTAATGGTGCAGACAGGTCTCTCACTGTATAACACTGGGATACAGTACTGGTGGGGACGGGTCTTTCACTGTATAACACTGGGGTACAGTACTGTTAGCGACGGGGTCTGTCACTGTATAACACTGGGGTACAGTACTGGAGGGGACGAGTGTGTCACTGTATAACACTGGGGTACAGTGCTGGTGGGGACGGGTCTGTCACTGTAAAACTTGGGACAGTGCTGGTGGGGACTGGTCTGTCACTGTATAACACTGGGGTACATTTCTGGTGCGGACGGGTCTGTCACTGTATAACACTGGGGTACAGTACTGGTGGGGACGGGTCTGTCACTGTATAACACTGTGGGACAGTACAGGTGGGGACGGGGTCTGTCACTGTGTAACACTGGGGCACAGTCCTGGTGGGGACGTGCCTGTCACTGTATAACACTGGGGTACAGTCATGGTGGGGACAGGTCTGTCACTGTATAACACCGGGGTACAGTACTGGTGCGGACGGGTCTGTAACTGCGTAACACTGGGGTACAGTACTGGTGTGGACGGGTCTGTCAGTGTATAACATTGGGGTACAGTACTGGTGGGGACAGGTCTGTCACTGTATAACATTGGGGTACAGTACTGGTGGAGACAGGTCTGTCACTGTATAACACTGGGGTACAGTACCGGTGGGGACGGGTCTGTCAGTGTCAAACACTGTGGTACAGTACTGGTGGGGACAGGTCTGTCACTGTATAACACTGGGGTACAGGACTGGTGGGCACAGGTCTTTCACTGTGTAACACTGGGGTACAGTACTGATGGGGACGGGATGTCACTGTATAACACTGGGGTATAGTACTGATGGGGACGGGTCTGTCACTGTATAACACTGGGGTACAGTACAGGCGGGGACAGGTCTGTCACAGTATAACCCTGGGGTACAGTACTGGTGGGGACGGGTCTGTCACTGTATAACACTGTGGTACAGTACTGGTGGGGATGGGTCTGTCACAGTATAACACTGGGGTACAGTACTGGTGGGGACTGGGTCTGTCACTGTATAGCACTGGGGTACAGTACTGGTGGGGACGGGTCTGTCAGTGTATAACACTGGGGTACAGTACTGGGTCTGTCACTGTATAACACTGGGGTACAGTACTGGTGGGGACGGGTCTGTCAGTGTGTAACACTGGGGTACAGTACTGGTGGGTCGGGTCTGTCACTGTATAACATGGGACAGTACTGGTGGGGACGGGTCTGTCACTGTATAACACTGGGGTACAGTACAGGTGGGGACAGGTCTGTCACTGTGTAACACTGGGGTACAGTACTGGTGGGGACAGGTCTGTCACTGTATAACACTGGGGTACAGTACTGGTGGGGACGGGTCTGTCACTGTATAACACTGGGGGACAGTACTGGTGGGGACGGGGTCTGTCACTGTATGACCCCGGGGTACAGTACTGGTGGGGTCGGGTCTGTCACTGTATAACATGGGACAGTACTGGTGGGGACGGGTCTGTCACTGTATAACACTGGGGTACAGTACTGGTGGGGACAGGTCTGTCACTGTGTAACACTGGGGTACAGTACTGCTGGGGACAGGTCTGACACTGTGAAGCATTGGGGTACAGTACTGGTTGGAACGGGTCTATCACTGCATAACACTAGCGTACAGTACTGGTGGGGACGGGTCTGTCAGTGTATAACACTGGGGTACAGTACTGGTGGGGACGGGTCTGTCACTGTATAACACTGGGGTACAGTACTGGTGGGGACGGGTCTGTCACTGTATAACACTGGGGGACTGTACTGGTGCAGACAGGTCTCTCACTGTATAACACTGGGATACAGTACTGGTGGGGACGGGTCTTTCACTGTATAACACTGGGGTACAGTACTGGAGGGGACGAGTGTGTCACTGTATAACACTGGGGTACAGTGCTGGTGGGGACGGGTCTGTCACTGTAAAACTTGGGACAGTGCTGGTGGGGACTGGTCTGTCACTGTGTAACACTGGGGTACAGTACTGGTGGGGACGGGTCTGTCACTGTATAACACTGTGGGACAGTACTGGTGGGGACGGGGTCTGTCACTGTGTAACACTGGGGCACAGTCCTGGTGGGGACGTGCCTGTCACTGTATAACACTGGGGTACAGTCATGGTGGGGACAGGTCTGTCACTGTATAACACCGGGGTACAGTACTGGTGCGGACGGGTCTGTAACTGCGTAACACTGGGGTACAGTACTGGTGTGGACGGGTCTGTCAGTGTATAACATTGGGGTACAGTACTGGTGGGGACAGGTCTGTCACTGTATAACATTGGGGTACAGTACTGGTGGAGACAGGTCTGTCACTGTATAACATTGGGGTACAGTACCGGTGGGGACGGGTCTGTCAGTGTCAAACACTGTGGTACAGTACTGGTGGGGACAGGTCTGTCACTGTATAACACTGGGGTACAGGACTGGTGGGCACAGGTCTTTCACTGTGTAACACTGGGGTACAGTACTGATGGGGACGGGATGTCACTGTATAACACTGGGGTATAGTACTGATGGGGACGGGTCTGTCACTGTATAACACTGGGGTACAGTACAGGCGGGGACAGGTCTGTCACAGTATAACCCTGGGGTACAGTACTGGTGGGGACGGGTCTGTCACTGTATAACACTGTGGTACAGTACTGGTGGGGATGGGTCTGTCACAGTATAACACTGGGGTACAGTACTGGTGGGGACTGGGTCTGTCACTGTATAGCACTGGGGTACAGTACTGGTGGGGACGGGTCTGTCAGTGTATAACACTGGGGTACAGTACTGGGTCTGTCACTGTATAACACTGGGGTACAGTACTGGTGGGGACGGGTCTGTCAGTGTGTAACACTGGGGTACAGTACTGGTGGGTCGGGTCTGTCACTGTATAACATGGGACAGTACTGGTGGGGACGGGTCTGTCACTGTATAACACTGGGGTACAGTACAGGTGGGGACAGGTCTGTCACTGTGTAACACTGGGGTACAGTACTGGTGGGGACAGGTCTGTCACTGTATAACACAGGGGTACAGTACTGGTGGGGACGGGTCTGTCACTGTATAACACTGGGGGACTGTAGTGGTGCAGAGAGGTCTCTCACTGTATAACACTGGGATACAGTACTGGTGGGGACGGGTCTTTCACTGTATAACACTGGGGTACAGAACTGTTGGCGACGGGGTCTGGCACTGTATAACACTGGGGTACAGTACTGGTGGGGACGAGTGTGTCACTGTATAACACTGGGGTACAGTGCTGGTGGGGACAGGAAAGTCACTGTATAACTTGGGACAGTGCTGGTGGGGACTGGTCTGTCACTGTATAACACTGGGGTACAGTTCTGGTGCGGACAGGTCTGTCACTGTATAACACTGGGGTACAGTACTGGTGGGGACGGGGTCTGTCACTGTGTAACACTGTGCGACAGTACTGGTGGGGATGGGTCTGTCACTGTGTAACACTGGGGTACAGCACTGGTGGGTCGGGTCTGTCACTGTATAACATGGGACAGTACTGGTGGAGACGGCTCTGTCACTGTGAAGCATTGGGGTACACTACTGGTGGGGACAGGTCTGTCACTGTATAACACTGAGGTACAGTACTGGTGTGGACGGGTCTGTCACTGTATAACACTGGGGTACAGGACTGGTGGGGACAGGTCTGTCACTGTATAACACTGAAGTACAGTACAGGTGGGGACAGTTCTGTCACTGTATAACACTGGGGTACAGTACTGATGGTGACGGGTCTGTCACTGTGTAACACTGGGGTACAGTACTGGTGGGGACGGGTCTGTCACTGTGTAACACTGGGGTACAGTACAGGTGGGGACGGGTCTGTCACTGTGTAACACTGGGGAACAGTACTGGTGGGGACGGGTCTGTCACTGTGTAACACTGGGGTAGAGCACTGGTGGGGACATGTCTGTCACTGTATAACACTGGGGTACAGTACTGGTGGGGACAGGTCTGTCACTGTATAACACTGGGGTACAGTACTGGTGGGGACGAGTCTGTCACTGTGTAACACTGGGGTACAGCACTGGTGGGGACATGTCTGTCACTGTATAACACTGGGGTACACTACTGGTGGGCACAGGTCTGTCACTGTATAACACCGGAGTACAGTACTGGTGCGGACGGGTCAGTCACTGTATAACACTGGGGTACAGTACTGGTGGGGACGGGTCTGTCACTGTATAACACTGGGGTACAGTCATGGTGGGGACAGGTCTGTCACTGTATAACTCGGGGTACAGTACTGGTGCGGACGGGTCTGTAACTGCGTAACACTGGGGTACAGTACTGGTGTGGACGGGTCTGTCAGTGTATAACACTGGAGTACAGTACTGGTGGGGACAGGTCCGTCACTGTATAACACTGGGGTACAGTACTGGTGGGCACAGGTCTTTCACTGTATAACACTGGGGTACAGTACTGATGGGGACGGGATGTCACTGTATAACACTGGGGTATAGTACTGGTGGGGACGGGTCTGTCACTGTATAACACTGGGGTACAGTACTGGTGGGGACGGGTCTGTCACTGTATAACCCTGGGGTACAGTACTGGTGGGGACGGGTCTGTCACTGTATAACACGGTGGTACAGTACTGGTGGGGATGGGTCTGTCACTGTATAACACTGGGGTACAGTACTGGAGGGGACTGGGTCTGTCACTGTATAGCACTGGGGTCCAGTACTGGTGGGGACGGGTCTGTCAGTGTATAACACTGGGGTACAGTACTGGTGGGGACTGGGTCTGTCACTGTATAACACTGGGGTACAGTACTGGTGGGGACGGGGTCTGTCACTGTATAACCCCGGGGTACAGTACTGGTGGGGTCGGGTCTGTCACTGTATAACATGGGACAGTACTGGTGGGGACGGGTCTGTCACTGTATAACACTGGGGTACAGTACTGGTGGGGACAGGTCTGTCACTGTGTAACACTGGGGTACAGTACTGCTGGGGACAGGTCTGACACTGTGAAGCATTGGGGTACAGTACTGGTTGGAACGGGTCTATCACTGCATAACACTAGCGTACAGTACTGGTGGGGACGGGTCTGTCAGTGTATAACACTGGGGTACAGTACTGGTGGGGACGGGTCTGTCACTGTATAACACTGGGGTACAGTACTGGTGGGGACGGGTCTGTCACTGTATAACACTGGGGGACTGTACTGGTGCAGACAGGTCTCTCACTGTATAACACTGGGATACAGTACTGGTGGGGACGGGTCTTTCACTGTATAACACTGGGGTACAGTACTGTTGGCGACGGGGTCTGTCACCGTATAACACTGGGGTACAGTACTGGAGGGGACGAGTGTGTCACTGTATAACACTGGGGTACAGTGCTGGTGGGGACGGGTCTGTCACTGTAAAACTTGGGACAGTGCTGGTGGGGACTGGTCTGTCACTGTATAACACTGGGGTACATTTCTGGTGCGGACGGGTCTGTCACTGTATAACACTGGGGTACAGTACTGGTGGGGACGGGTCTGTCACTGTATAACACTGTGGGACAGTACTGGTGGGGACGGGGTCTGTCACTGTGTAACACTGGGGCACAGTCCTGGTGGGGACGCGCCTGTCACTGTATAACACTGGGGTACAGTCATGGTGGGGACAGGTCTGTCACTGTATAACACCGGGGTACAGTACTGGTGCGGACGGGTCTGTAACTGCGTAACACTGGGGTACAGTACTGGTGTGGACGGGTCTGTCAGTGTATAACATTGGGGTACAGTACTGGTGGGGACAGGTCTGTCACTGTATAACATTGGGGTACAGTACTGGTGGAGACAGGTCTGTCACTGTATAACATTGGGGTACAGTACCGGTGGGGACGGGTCTGTCAGTGTCAAACACTGTGGTACAGTACTGGTGGGGACAGGTCTGTCACTGTATAACACTGGGGTACAGTACTGGTGGGCACAGGTCTTTCACTGTGTAACACTGGGGTACAGTACTGATGGGGACGGGATGTCACTGTATAACACTGGGGTACAGAACTGGCGGGGACAGGTCTGTCACTGTATAACACTGGGGTATAGTACTGGTGGGGACAGGACTGTCACTGTATAACACTGGGGTACAGTACTGGTGGGCACAGGTCTGTCACTGCAAACACTGGGGTACAGTACTGGCGCGGACGGGTCTGTCACAGTACAACCCTGGGGTACAGTACTGGTGGGGACGGGGTCTGTCACTGTGTAACACTGTGGGACAGTACTGGTGGGGATGGGTCTGTCACTGTGTAACACTGGGGTACAGCACTGGTGGGTCGGGTCTGTCACTGTATAACATGGGACAGTACTGGTGGAGACGGCTCTGTCACTGTGAAGCATTGGGGTACACTACTGGTGGGGACAGGTCTGTCACTGTATAACACTGAGGTACAGTACTGGTGTGGACGGGTCTGTCACTGTATAACACTGGGGTACAGGACTGGTGGGGACAGGTCTGTCACTGTATAACACCGGGGTACAGTACTGGTGCGGATGAGTCTGTCACTGTATAACACTGGGGTACAGTACAGGTGGGGACAGGTCTGTCACTGTATAACACTGAAGTACAGTACAGGTGGGGACAGTTCTGTCACTGTATAACACTGGGGTACAGTACTGGTGGTGACGGGTCTGTCAGTGTCAAACACTGTGGTACAGTACTGGCGGGGACAGGTCTGTCACTGTATAACACTGGGGTACAGGACTGGTGGGCACAGGTCTTTCACTGTGTAACACTGGGGTACAGTACTGATGGGGACGGGATGTCACTGTATAACACTGGGGTATAGTACTGATGGGGACGGGTCTGTCACTGTATAACACTGGGGTACAGTACAGGCGGGGACAGGTCTGTCACAGTATAACCCTGGGGTACAGTACTGGTGGGGACGGGTCTGTCACTGTATAACACTGTGGTACAGTACTGGTGGGGATGGGTCTGTCACAGTATAACACTGGGGTACAGTACTGGTGGGGACTGGGTCTGTCACTGTATAGCACTGGGGTACAGTACTGGTGGGGACGGGTCTGTCAGTGTATAACACTGGGGTACAGTACTGGGTCTGTCACTGTATAACACTGGGGTACAGTACTGGTGGGGACGGGTCTGTCACTGTATAACTCGGGGTACAGTACTGGTGGGGACGGGTCTGTCACTGTGTAACACTGGGGTACAGTACAGGTGGGGACGGGTCTGTCACTGTGTAACACTGGGGTACAGTACTGGTGGGGACGGGTCTGTCACTGTGTAACACTGGGGTACAGTCATGGTGGGGACAGGTCTGTCACTGTATAACACCAGGGTACAGTACTGGTGCGGACGGGTCTGTAACTGCGTAACACTGGGGTACAGTACTGGTGGGGACGGGTCTGTCACTGTATAACGCTGGGGTACAGTACTGGTGGGGACGGGTCTGTCACTGTATAACACGGTGGTACAGTACTGGAGGGGACTGGGTCTGTCACTGTATAGCACTGGGGTCCAGTACTGGTGGGGACGGGTCTGTCAGTGTATAACACTGGGGTACAGTACTGGTGGGGACTGGGTCTGTCACTGTATAACACTGGGGTACAGTACTGGTGGGGACGGGGTCTGTCACTGTATAACCCCGGGGTACAGTACTGGTGGGGTCGGGTCTGTCACTGTATAACATGGGACAGTACTGGTGGGGACGGGTCTGTCACTGTATAACACTGGGGTACAGTACTGGTGGGGACAGGTCTGTCACTGTGTAACACTGGGGTACAGTACTGCTGGGGACAGGTCTGGCACTGTGAAGCATTGGGGTACAGTACTGGTTGGAACGGGTCTATCACTGCATAACACTAGCGTACAGTACTGGTGGGGACGGGTCTGTCAGTGTATAACACTGGGGTACAGTACAGGTGGGGACGGGTCTGTCACTGTATAACACTGGGGTACAGTACTGGTGGGGACGGGTCTGTCACTGTATAACACTGGGGGACTGTACTGGTGCAGACAGGTCTCTCACTGTATAACACTGGGACACAGTACTGGTGGGGACGGGTCTTTCACTGTATAACACTGGGGTACAGTACTGTTGGCGACGGGGTCTGTCACTGTATAACACTGGGGTACAGTACTGGAGGGGACGAGTGTGTCACTGTATAACACTGGGGTACAGTGATGGTGGGGACCGGTCTGTCACTGTATAACTTGGGACAGTGCTGGTGGGGACTGGTCTGTCACTGTATAACACTGGGGTACATTTCTGGTGCGGACGGGTCTGTCACTGTATAACACTGGGGTACCGTACTGGTGGGGACGGGTCTGTCACTGTATAACACTGTGGGACAGTACTGGTGGGGACGGGGTCTGTCACTGTGTAACACTGGGGCACAGTCCTGGTGGGGACGCGCCTGTCACTGTATAACACTGGGGTACAGTCATGGTGGGGACAGGTCAGTCACTGTATAACACCGGGGTACAGTACTGGTGCGGACGGGTCTGTAACTGCGTAACACTGGGGAACAGTACTGGTGTGGACGGGTCTGTCAGTGTATAACACTGGAGTACAGTACTGGTGGGGACAGGTCTGTCACTGTATAACATTGGGGTACAGTACTGGTGGAGACAGGTCTGTCACTGTGTAACACTGGGGTACAGCACTGGTGGGTCGGGTCTGTCACTGTATAACATGGGACAGTACTGGTGGGGACGGCTCTGTCACTGTGAAGCATTGGGGTACACTACTGGTGGGGACAGGTCTGTCACTGTATAACACTGAGGTACAGTACTGGTGGGGACGGGTCTGTCACTGTATAACACTGGGGTACAGGACTGGTGGGGACAGGTCTGTCACTGTATAACACCGGGGTACAGTACTGGTGCGGATGAGTCTGTCACTGTATAACACTGGGGTACAGTACAGGTGGGGACAGGTCTGTCACTGTATAACACTGAAGTACAGTACAGGTGGGGACAGGTCTGTCACTGTATAACACTGGGGTACAGTACTGATGGTGACGGGTCTGTCACTGTGTAACACTGGGGTACAGTACTGGTGGGGACGGGTCTGTCACTGTGTAACACTGGGGTACAGTACAGGTGGGGACTGGTCTGTCACTGTGTAACACTGGGGTACAGTACTGGTGGGGACGGGTCTGTCACTGTGTAACACTGGGGTACAGCACTGGTGGGACATGTCTGTCACTGTATAACACTGGGGTACAGTACTGGTGGGGACAGGTCTGTCACTGTATAACACTGGGGTACAGTACTGGTGGGGACGAGTCTGTCACTGTGTAACACTGGGGTACAGCACTGGTGGGGACATGTCTGTCACTGTATAACACTGGGGTACAGTACTGGTGGGGACAGGTCTGTCACTGTATAACACCGGAGTACAGTACTGGTGCGGACGGGTCTGTCACTGTATAACACTGGGGTACAGTACTGGTGGGGACGGGTCTGTCACTGTATAACACTGGGGTACAGTCATGCTGGGGACAGGTCTGTCACTGTATAACACCGGGGTACAGTACTGGTGCGGACGGGTCTGTAACTGCGTAACACTGGGGTACAGTACTGGTGTGGACGGGTCTGTCAGTGTATAACACTGGAGTAAAGTACTGGTGGGGACAGGTCTGTCACTGTATAACACTGGGGTACAGTACTGGTGGGCACAGGTCTTTCACTGTATAACACTGGGGCACAGTACTGATGGGGACGGGATGTCACTGTAAAACACTGGGGTATAGTACAGGTGGGGACGGGTCTGTCATTGTATAACACTGAAGTACAGTACTGGCGGGGACGGGTCTGTCACTGTATAACGCTGGGGTACAGTACTGGTGGGGACGGGTCTGTCACTGTATAACACGGTGGTACAGTACTGGTGGGGATGCGTCTGTCACTGTATAACACTGGGGTACAGTACTGGAGGGGACTGGGTCTGTCACTGTATAGCACTGGGGTACAGTACTGGTGGGGACGGGTTTGTCAGTGTATAACACTGGGGTACAGTACTGGTGGGGACTGGGTCTGTCACTGTATAACACTGGGGTACAGTACTGGTGGGGACGGGGTCTGTCACTGTAAAACCCCGGGGTACAGTACTGGTGGGGTCGGGTCTGTCACTGTATAACATGGGACAGTACTGGTGGGGACGGGTCTGTCACTGTATAATACTGGGGTACAGTACTGGTGGGGACAGGTCTGTCACTGTGTAACACTGGGGTACAGTACTGCTGGGGACAGGTCTGACACTGTGAAGCATTGGGGTACAGTACTGGTTGGAACGGGTCTATCACTGCATAACACTAGCGTACAGTACTGGTGGGGACGGGTCTGTCAGTGTATAACACTGGGGTACAGTACTGGTGGGGACGGGTCTGTCACTGTATAACACTGGGGTACAGTACTGGTGGGGACGGGTCTGTCACTGTATAACACTGGGGTACAGTACTGTTGGAGACGGGGTCTGTCACTGTATAACACTGGGGTACAGTACTGGTGGGGACGAGTGTGTCACTGTATAATACTGGGGTACAATGCTGGTGGGGACGGGTCTGTCACTGTATAACTTGGGACAGGGCTGGTGGGGACTGGTCTGTCACTGTATAACACTGGGGTACACTCCTGGTGCGGACGGGTCTGTCACTGTATAACACTGGGGGACTGTACTGGTGCAGACAGGTCTCTCACTGTATAACACTGGGATACAGTACTGGTGGGGACGGGTCTGTCACTGTATAACACTGGGGTACAGTACTGTTGGAGACGGGGTCTGTCACTGTATAACACTGGGGTACAGTACTCGTGGGGACGGGGTCTGTCGCTGTGTAACACTGTGGTACATTACTGGTGGGGATGGGTCTGTCACTGTATAACACTGGGGTACAGTACTGGTGGGGACGGGTCAGTCACTGTGTAACACTGGGGTACAGTACTGGTGGGGACAGGTCTGTCATTGTGTAACACTCTGGTACAGTACTGGTGGGGACAGGTCTGTCACTGTGAAGCATTGGGGTACAGTACTGGTGGGAACGGGTCTATCACTGTATAACACTGGGGTACAGTACTGGTGGGGACGGGTCTGTCACTGTATAACATTGGGGTACAGTACTGATGGGGACGGGTCGTCACTGTGTAACACTGGGGTACAGTACTGGTGGGGACGGGTCTGTCACTGTGTAACACTGGGGTACAGTACTGGTGGGGACGGGTCTGTCACTGTATAACACTGGGGTACAGTACTGGTGGGGACGAGTGTGTCACTGTATAACACTGGGGTACAGTGCTGGTGGGGACGGGTCTGTCACTGTATAACTTGGGACAGTGCTGGTGGGGACTGGTCAGTCACTGTATAACACTAGGGTACAGTTCTGGTGCGGACGGGTCTGTCACTGTATAACACTGGGGTACAGTACTGGTGGGGACGGGTCTGTCACTGTTTTACACTGTGGTACAGTACTGGTGGGGACGGGGTCTGTCACTGTGTAACACTGTGGTACAGTACTGGTGGGGATGGGTCTGTCACTGTGTAACACTGGGGTACAGTACTGGTGGGGACGGGTCAGTCACTGTGTAACACTGGGGTACAGTACTGGTGGGGACAGGTCTGTCATTGTGTAACACTCTGGTACAGTACTGGTGGGGACAGGTCTGTCACTGTGAAGCATTGGGGTACAGTACTGGTGGGAACGGGTCTATCACTGTATAACACTGGGGTACAGTACTGGTGGGGACGGGTCTGTCACTGTATAACATTGGGGTACAGTACTGATGGGGACGGGTCGTCACTGTGTAACACTGGGGTACAGTACTGGTGGGGACGGGTCTGTCACTGTGTAACACTGGGGTACAGTACTGGTGGGGACGGGTCTGTCACTGTATAACACTGGGGTACAGTACTGGTGGGGACGAGTGTGTCACTGTATAACACTGGGGTACAGTGCTGGTGGGGACGGGTCTGTCACTGTATAACTTGGGACAGTGCTGGTGGGGACTGGTCAGTCACTGTATAACACTAGGGTACAGTTCTGGTGCGGACGGGTCTGTCACTGTATAACACTGGGGTACAGTACTGGTGGGGACGGGTCTGTCACTGTTTTACACTGTGGTACAGTACTGGTGGGGACGGGGTCTGTCACTGTGTAACACTGTGGTACAGTACTGGTGGGGATGGGTCTGTCACTGTGTAACACTGGGGTACAGTACTGGTGGGGACGGGTCAGTCACTGTGTAACACTGGGGTACAGTACTGGTGGGGACAGGTCTGTCACTGTGTAACACTGGGGTACAGTACTGGTGGGGACAGGTCTGTCACTGTGAAGTATTGGGGTACACTACTGGTGGGGACAAGTCTGTCACTGTATAACACTGGGGTACAGTACTGGTGGGGATGGGTCTGTCACCGTATACACTCTGGTACAGGACTGGTGGGGACAGGTCTGTCACTGTATAACACCGGGGTACAGTACTGGTGCGGATGAGTCCGTCACTGTATAACACTGGGGTACAGTACATGTGGGGACAGGCCTGTCACTGTATAACACTGAAGTACAGTACAGGTGGGGACAGTTCTGTCACTGTATAACACTGGGGTACAGTACTGGTGGTGACGGGTCTGTCACCGTATAACACTGGGGTACAGTACTGGTGGGGACGGGTCTGTCACTGTGTAACACTGGGGTACAGTACTGGTGGGGACAGGTCTGTCACTGTATAACACTGGGGTATAGTACAGGTGGGGACGGGTCTGTCACTGTGTAACACTGAAGTACAGTACTGGTGGGGACATGTCTGTCACTGTATAACACTGGGGTACAGTCATGGTGGGGACAGGTCTGTCACTGTATAACACCGGGGTACAGTACTGGTGCGGACGGGTCTGTAACTGTATAACACTGGGGTACAGTACTGGTGTGGACGGGTCTGTCAGTGTATAACACTGGAGTACAGTACTGGTGGGGACAGGTCTGTCACTGTATAACATTGGGGTACAGTACTGGTGGGGACAGGACTGTCACTGTATAACATTGGGGTACAGTACTGGTGGAGACAGGTCTGTCACTGTATAACATTGGGGTACAGTACCGGTGGGGACGGGTCTGTCAGTGACTAACACTGTGGTACAGTACTTGTGGGGACAGGTCTGTCACTGTATAACACTGGGGTACAGTACTGGTGGGGACAGGTCTGTCACTGTATAACACTGGGGTACAGTACTGATGGGGACGGGATGTCACTGTATAACACTGGGGTATAGTACTGATGGGGACGGGTCTGTCACTGTATAACACTGGGGTACAGTACAGGCGGGGACAGGTCTGTCACAGTATAACCCTGGGGTACAGTACTGGTGGGGACGGGTCTGTCACTGTATAACACTGTGGTACAGTACTGGTGGGGATGGGTCTGTCACAGTATAACACTGGGGTACAGTACTGGTGGGGACTGGGTCTGTCACTGTATAGCACTGGGGTACAGTACTGGTGGGGACGGGTCTGTCAGTGTATAACACTGGGGTACAGTACTGGGTCTGTCACTGTATAACACTGGGGTACAGTACTGGTGGGGACGGGTCTGTCACTGTATAACTCGGGGTACAGTACTGGTGGGGACGGGTCTGTCACTGTGTAACACTGGGGTACAGTACAGGTGGGGACGGGTCTGTCACTGTGTAACACTGGGGTACAGTACTGGTGGGGACGGGTCTGTCACTGTGTAACACTGGGGTACAGTCATGGTGGGGACAGGTCTGTCACTGTATAACACCAGGGTACAGTACTGGTGCGGACGGGTCTGTAACTGCGTAACACTGGGGTACAGTACTGGTGGGGACGGGTCTGTCACTGTATAACCCTGGGGTACAGTACTGGTGGGGACGGGTCTGTCACTGTATAACACGGTGGTACAGTACTGGAGGGGACTGGGTCTGTCACTGTATAGCACTGGGGTCCAGTACTGGTGGGGACGGGTCTGTCAGTGTATAACACTGGGGTACAGTACTGGTGGGGACTGGGTCTGTCACTGTATAACACTGGGGTACAGTACTGGTGGGGACGGGGTCTGTCACTGTATAACCCCGGGGTACAGTACTGGTGGGGTCGGGTCTGTCACTGTATAACATGGGACAGTACTGGTGGGGACGGGTCTGTCACTGTATAACACTGGGGTACAGTACTGGTGGGGACAGGTCTGTCACTGTGTAACACTGGGGTACAGTACTGCTGGGGACAGGTCTGGCACTGTGAAGCATTGGGGTACAGTACTGGTTGGAACGGGTCTATCACTGCATAACACTAGCGTACAGTACTGGTGGGGACGGGTCTGTCAGTGTATAACACTGGGGTACAGTACAGGTGGGGACGGGTCTGTCACTGTATAACACTGGGGTACAGTACTGGTGGGGACGGGTCTGTCACTGTATAACACTGGGGGACTGTACTGGTGCAGACAGGTCTCTCACTGTATAACACTGGGACACAGTACTGGTGGGGACGGGTCTTTCACTGTATAACACTGGGGTACAGTACTGTTGGCGACGGGGTCTGTCACTGTATAACACTGGGGTACAGTACTGGAGGGGACGAGTGTGTCACTGTATAACACTGGGGTACAGTGATGGTGGGGACCGGTCTGTCACTGTATAACTTGGGACAGTGCTGGTGGGGACTGGTCTGTCACTGTATAACACTGGGGTACATTTCTGGTGCGGACGGGTCTGTCACTGTATAACACTGGGGTACCGTACTGGTGGGGACGGGTCTGTCACTGTATAACACTGTGGGACAGTACTGGTGGGGACGGGGTCTGTCACTGTGTAACACTGGGGCACAGTCCTGGTGGGGACGCGCCTGTCACTGTATAACACTGGGGTACAGTCATGGTGGGGACAGGTCTGTCACTGTATAACACCGGGGTACAGTACTGGTGCGGACGGGTCTGTAACTGCGTAACACTGGGGAACAGTACTGGTGTGGACGGGTCTGTCAGTGTATAACACTGGAGTACAGTACTGGTGGGGACAGGTCTGTCACTGTATAACATTGGGGTACAGTACTGGTGGAGACAGGTCTGTCACTGTGTAACACTGGGGTACAGCACTGGTGGGTCGGGTCTGTCACTGTATAACATGGGACAGTACTGGTGGGGACGGCTCTGTCACTGTGAAGCATTGGGGTACACTACTGGTGGGGACAGGTCTGTCACTGTATAACACTGAGGTACAGTACTGGTGGGGACGGGTCTGTCACTGTATAACACTGGGGTACAGGACTGGTGGGGACAGGTCTGTCACTGTATAACACCGGGGTACAGTACTGGTGCGGATGAGTCTGTCACTGTATAACACTGGGGTACAGTACAGGTGGGGACAGGTCTGTCACTGTATAACACTGAAGTACAGTACAGGTGGGGACAGGTCTGTCACTGTATAACACTGGGGTACAGTACTGATGGTGACGGGTCTGTCACTGTGTAACACTGGGGTACAGTACTGGTGGGGACGGGTCTGTCACTGTGTAACACTGGGGTACAGTACAGGTGGGGACTGGTCTGTCACTGTGTAACACTGGGGTACAGTACTGGTGGGGACGGGTCTGTCACTGTGTAACACTGGGGTACAGCACTGGTGGGACATGTCTGTCACTGTATAACACTGGGGTACAGTACTGGTGGGGACAGGTCTGTCACTGTATAACACTGGGGTACAGTACTGGTGGGGACGAGTCTGTCACTGTGTAACACTGGGGTACAGCACTGGTGGGGACATGTCTGTCACTGTATAACACTGGGGTACAGTACTGGTGGGGACAGGTCTGTCACTGTATAACACCGGAGTACAGTACTGGTGCGGACGGGTCTGTCACTGTATAACACTGGGGTACAGTACTGGTGGGGACGGGTCTGTCACTGTATAACACTGGGGTACAGTCATGCTGGGGACAGGTCTGTCACTGTATAACACCGGGGTACAGTACTGGTGCGGACGGGTCTGTAACTGCGTAACACTGGGGTACAGTACTGGTGTGGACGGGTCTGTCAGTGTATAACACTGGAGTAAAGTACTGGTGGGGACAGGTCTGTCACTGTATAACACTGGGGTACAGTACTGGTGGGCACAGGTCTTTCACTGTATAACACTGGGGCACAGTACTGATGGGGACGGGATGTCACTGTAAAACACTGGGGTATAGTACAGGTGGGGACGGGTCTGTCATTGTATAACACTGAAGTACAGTACTGGCGGGGACGGGTCTGTCACTGTATAACGCTGGGGTACAGTACTGGTGGGGACGGGTCTGTCACTGTATAACACGGTGGTACAGTACTGGTGGGGATGCGTCTGTCACTGTATAACACTGGGGTACAGTACTGGAGGGGACTGGGTCTGTCACTGTATAGCACTGGGGTACAGTACTGGTGGGGACGGGTTTGTCAGTGTATAACACTGGGGTACAGTACTGGTGGGGACTGGGTCTGTCACTGTATAACACTGGGGTACAGTACTGGTGGGGACGGGGTCTGTCACTGTAAAACCCCGGGGTACAGTACTGGTGGGGTCGGGTCTGTCACTGTATAACATGGGACAGTACTGGTGGGGACGGGTCTGTCACTGTATAATACTGGGGTACAGTACTGGTGGGGACAGGTCTGTCACTGTGTAACACTGGGGTACAGTACTGCTGGGGACAGGTCTGACACTGTGAAGCATTGGGGTACAGTACTGGTTGGAACGGGTCTATCACTGCATAACACTAGCGTACAGTACTGGTGGGGACGGGTCTGTCAGTGTATAACACTGGGGTACAGTACTGGTGGGGACGGGTCTGTCACTGTATAACACTGGGGTACAGTACTGGTGGGGACGGGTCTGTCACTGTATAACACTGGGGGACTGTACTGGTGCAGACAGGTCTCTCACTGTATAACACTGGGATACAGTACTGGTGGGGACGGGTCTGTCACTGTATAACACTGGGGTACAGTACTGTTGGAGACGGGGTCTGTCACTGTATAACACTGGGGTACAGTACTGGTGGGGACGAGTGTGTCACTGTATAATACTGGGGTACAATGCTGGTGGGGACGGGTCTGTCACTGTATAACTTGGGACAGGGCTGGTGGGGACTGGTCTGTCACTGTATAACACTGGGGTACACTCCTGGTGCGGACGGGTCTGTCACTGTATAACACTGGGGGACTGTACTGGTGCAGACAGGTCTCTCACTGTATAACACTGGGATACAGTACTGGTGGGGACGGGTCTGTCACTGTATAACACTGGGGTACAGTACTGTTGGAGACGGGGTCTGTCACTGTATAACACTGGGGTACAGTACTCGTGGGGACGGGGTCTGTCGCTGTGTAACACTGTGGTACATTACTGGTGGGGATGGGTCTGTCACTGTATAACACTGGGGTACAGTACTGGTGGGGACGGGTCAGTCACTGTGTAACACTGGGGTACAGTACTGGTGGGGACAGGTCTGTCATTGTGTAACACTCTGGTACAGTACTGGTGGGGACAGGTCTGTCACTGTGAAGCATTGGGGTACAGTACTGGTGGGAACGGGTCTATCACTGTATAACACTGGGGTACAGTACTGGTGGGGACGGGTCTGTCACTGTATAACATTGGGGTACAGTACTGATGGGGACGGGTCGTCACTGTGTAACACTGGGGTACAGTACTGGTGGGGACGGGTCTGTCACTGTGTAACACTGGGGTACAGTACTGGTGGGGACGGGTCTGTCACTGTATAACACTGGGGTACAGTACTGGTGGGGACGAGTGTGTCACTGTATAACACTGGGGTACAGTGCTGGTGGGGACGGGTCTGTCACTGTATAACTTGGGACAGTGCTGGTGGGGACTGGTCAGTCACTGTATAACACTAGGGTACAGTTCTGGTGCGGACGGGTCTGTCACTGTATAACACTGGGGTACAGTACTGGTGGGGACGGGTATGTCACTGTTTTACACTGTGGTACAGTACTGGTGGGGACGGGGTCTGTCACTGTGTAACACTGTGGTACAGTACTGGTGGGGATGGGTCTGTCACTGTGTAACACTGGGGTACAGTACTGGTGGGGACGGGTCAGTCACTGTGTAACACTGGGGTACAGTACTGGTGGGGACAGGTCTGTCACTGTGTAACACTGGGGTACAGTACTGGTGGGGACAGGTCTGTCACTGTGAAGCATTGGGGTACACTACTGGTGGGGACAAGTCTGTCACTGTATAACACTGGGGTACAGTACTGGTGGGGATGGGTCTGTCACCGTATACACTCTGGTACAGGACTGGTGGGGACAGGTCTGTCACTGTATAACACCGGGGTACAGTACTGGTGCGGATGAGTCCGTCACTGTATAACACTGGGGTACAGTACATGTGGGGACAGGCCTGTCACTGTATAACACTGAAGTACAGTACAGGTGGGGACAGTTCTGTCACTGTATAACACTGGGGTACAGTACTGGTGGTGACGGGTCTGTCACCGTATAACACTGGGGTACAGTACTGGTGGGGACGGGTCTGTCACTGTGTAACACTGGGGTACAGTACTGGTGGGGACAGGTCTGTCACTGTATAACACTGGGGTATAGTACAGGTGGGGACGGGTCTGTCACTGTGTAACACTGAAGTACAGTACTGGTGGGGACGGGTCTGTCACTGTGTAACACTGGGGTACAGCACTGGTGGGGACATGTCTGTCACTGTATAACACTGGGGTACAGTCATGGTGGGGACAGGTCTGTCACTGTATAACACCGGGGTACAGTACTGGTGCGGACGGGTCTGTAACTGTATAACACTGGAGTACAGTACTGGTGGGGACAGGTCTGTCACTGTATAACATTGGGGTACAGTACTGGTGGGGACAGGACTGTCACTGTATAACATTGGGGTACAGTACTGGTGGAGACAGGTCTGTCACTGTATAACATTGGGGTACAGTACCGGTGGGGACGGGTCTGTCAGTGACTAACACTGTGGTACAGTACTTGTGGGGACAGGTCTGTCACTGTATAACACTGGGGTACAGTACTGGTGGGCACAGGTCTTTCACTGTATAACACTGGGGTACAGTACTGATGGGGACGGGATGTCACTGTATAACACTGGGGTACAGAACTGGCGGGGACAGGTCTGTCACTGTATAACACTGGGGTATAGTACCGGTGGGGACGGGTCTGTCACTGTATAACACTGGGGTACAGTACTGGTGGGGACTGGTCTGTCACTGTATAACACTGGGGTACAGTTCTGGTGCGGACGGGTCTGTCACTGTATAACATTGGGGTACAGTACTGGTGGGGACGGGTCTGTCACTGTATAACACTGTGGTACAGTACTGGTGGGGACGGGGTCTGTCACTGTGTAACACTGTGGTACAGTACTGGTGGGGATGGGTCTGTCACTGTGTAACACTGGGGTACAGTACTGGTGGGTCGGGTCTGTCACTGTATAACATGGGACAGTACTGGTGGGGTCTGTCACTGTATAACACTGGGGTACAGTACTGGTGGGGACGGGTCAGTCACTGTGTAACACTGGGGTACAGTACTGGTGGGGACAGGTCTGTCACTGTGAAGCATTGGGGTACAGTACTGGTGGGGACAGGTCTGTCACTGTATAACACGGTGGTACAGTACTGGTGGGGATGGGTCTGTCACTGTACACACTGGGGTACAGGACTGGTGGGGACAGGTCTGTCACTGTATAACACCGGGGTACAGTACTGGTGCGGATGAGTCTGTCACTGTATAACACTGGGGTACAGTACAGGTGGGGACAGGTCTGTCACTGTATAACACTGAAGAACAGTACAGGTGGGGACAGTTCTGTCACTGTATAGCACTGTGGTACAGTACTTGTGGGGACAGGTCTGTCACTGTATAACACTGGGGTACAGTACTGGTGGGCACAGGTCTTTCACTGTATAACACTGGGGTACAGTACTGATGGGGACGGGATGTCACTGTATAACACTGGGGTACAGAACTGGCGGGGACAGGTCTGTCACTGTATAACACTGGGGTATAGTACCGGTGGGGACGGGTCTGTCACTGTATAACACTGGGGTACAGTACTGGTGGGGTCGGGTCTGTCACTGTATAACACTGGGGTACAGTACTGGTGGGGACAGTTCTGTCAGTGTATAACACCGGGGTACAGTACTGGTGCGGACGGGTCTGTCAGTGTATAACAGTGGAGTACAGTACAGGTGGGGACAGTTCAGTCACTGTATAACACTGGGGTACAGTACTGGTGGGGATGGGGTCTGTCACTGTATAACATTGGGGTACAGTACTGGTGGAGACGGGTCTGTCACTGCGTAACTCTGGGGTACAATACAGGTGGGGACGGGTTTGTTACTGTATAACACATGAGTACAGTACTGGTGGGGACAGGTCTGTCACTGTATAACACTGTGGTACAGTACTGGTGGGGATGGGTCTATCACTGTATAACACTGGGGTACAGTACTGGTGGGGACTGGGTCTGTCACTGTATAGCACTGGGGTACAGTACTGGTGGGGATGGGTCTTTCAGTGTATAACACTGGGGTACAGTACTGGTGGGGACTGGGTCTGTCACTGTATAACACTGGGGTACAGTACTGGTGGGGACGGGTCTGTCAGTGTATAACACTGGGGTACAGTACTGGGGGGGACGGGGTCTGTCACTGTATAACACTGGGGTACAGTACTGGTGGGGACGGTGTCTGTCACTGTATAACCCTGGGGTACAGTACTGGTGGGGTCGGGTCTGTCACCGTGTAACACTGGGGTACAGTACTGGTGGGTCGGGTCTGTCACTGTATAACATGGGACAGTACTGGTGGGGACGGGTCTGTCACTGTATAACACTGGGGTACAGTACTGGTGGGGACAGGTCTGTCACTGTGTAACACTGGGGTACAGTACTGGTGGGGACAGGTCTGTCACTGTGAAGCATTGGGGTACACTACTGGTGGGGACAAGTCTGTCACTGTATAACACTGGGGTACAGTACTGGTGGGGATGGGTCTGTCACCGTATACACTCTGGTACAGGACTGGTGGGGACAGGTCTGTCACTGTATAACACCGGGGTACAGTACTGGTGCGGATGAGTCCGTCACTGTATAACACTGGGGTACAGTACATGTGGGGACAGGCCTGTCACTGTATAACACTGAAGTACAGTACAGGTGGGGACAGTTCTGTCACTGTATAACACTGGGGTACAGTACTGGTGGTGACGGGTCTGTCACCGTATAACACTGGGGTACAGTACTGGTGGGGACGGGTCTGTCACTGTGTAACACTGGGGTACAGTACTGGTGGGGACAGGTCTGTCACTGTATAACACTGGGGTATAGTACAGGTGGGGACGGGTCTGTCACTGTGTAACACTGAAGTACAGTACTGGTGGGGACGGGTCTGTCACTGTGTAACACTGGGGTACAGCACTGGTGGGGACATGTCTGTCACTGTATAACACTGGGGTACAGTACTGGTGGGGACAGGAATGTCACTGTATAACACTGGGGTACAGTACTGGTGGGGACGGGTCTGTCACTGTGTAACACTGGGGTACAGCACTGGTGGGGACAGGTCCGTCACTGTATAACACCGGGGTACAGTACTGGTGGGGACGGGTCAGTCACTGTATAACACTGGGGTACAGTCATGGTGGGGACAGGTCTGTCACTGTATAACACCGGGGTACAGTACTGGTGCGGACGGGTCTGTAACTGTATAACACTGGGGTACAGTACTGGTGTGGACGGGTCTGTCAGTGTATAACACTGGAGTACAGTACTGGTGGGGACAGGTCTGTCACTGTATAACATTGGGGTACAGTACTGGTGGGGACAGGACTGTCACTGTATAACATTGGGGTACAGTACTGGTGGAGACAGGTCTGTCACTGTATAACATTGGGGTACAGTACCGGTGGGGACGGGTCTGTCAGTGACTAACACTGTGGTACAGTACTTGTGGGGACAGGTCTGTCACTGTATAACACTGGGGTACAGTACTGGTGGGCACAGGTCTTTCACTGTATAACACTGGGGTACAGTACTGATGGGGACGGGATGTCACTGTATAACACTGGGGTACAGAACTGGCGGGGACAGGTCTGTCACTGTATAACACTGGGGTACAGTACTGGTGGGGACAGGAATGTCACTGTATAACACTGGGGTACAGTACTGGTGGGGACGGGTCTGTCACTGTGTAACACTGGGGTACAGCACTGGTGGGGACAGGTCCGTCACTGTATAACACCGGGGTACAGTACTGGTGGGGACGGGTCAGTCACTGTATAACACTGGGGTACAGTCATGGTGGGGACAGGTCTGTCACTGTATAACACCGGGGTACAGTACTGGTGCGGACGGGTCTGTAACTGTATAACACTGGGGTACAGTACTGGTGTGGACGGGTCTGTCAGTGTATAACACTGGAGTACAGTACTGGTGGGGACAGGTCTGTCACTGTATAACATTGGGGTACAGTACTGGTGGGGACAGGACTGTCACTGTATAACATTGGGGTACAGTACTGGTGGAGACAGGTCTGTCACTGTATAACATTGGGGTACAGTACCGGTGGGGACGGGTCTGTCAGTGACTAACACTGTGGTACAGTACTTGTGGGGACAGGTCTGTCAATGTATAACACTGGGGTACAGTACTGGTGGGCACAGGTCTTTCACTGTATAACACTGGGGTACAGTACTGATGGGGACGGGATGTCACTGTATAACACTGGGGTACAGAACTGGCGGGGACAGGTCTGTCACTGTATAACACTGGGGTATAGTACCGGTGGGGACGGGTCTGTCACTGTATAACACTGGGGTACAGTACTGGTGGGGACTGGTCTGTCACTGTATAACACTGGGGTACAGTTCTGGTGCGGACGGGTCTGTCACTGTATAACATTGGGGTACAGTACTGGTGGGGACGGGTCTGTCACTGTATAACACTGTGGTACAGTACTGGTGGGGACGGGGTCTGTCACTGTGTAACACTGTGGTACAGTACTGGTGGGGATGGGTCTGTCACTGTGTAACACTGGGGTACAGTACTGGTGGGTCGGGTCTGTCACTGTATAACATGGGACAGTACTGGTGGGGTCTGTCACTGTATAACACTGGGGTACAGTACTGGTGGGGACGGGTCAGTCACTGTGTAACACTGGGGTACAGTACTGGTGGGGACAGGTCTGTCACTGTGAAGCATTGGGGTACAGTACTGGTGGGGACAGGTCTGTCACTGTATAACACGGTGGTACAGTACTGGTGGGGATGGGTCTGTCACTGTACACACTGGGGTACAGGACTGGTGGGGACAGGTCTGTCACTGTATAACACCGGGGTACAGTACTGGTGCGGATGAGTCTGTCACTGTATAACACTGGGGTACAGTACAGGTGGGGACAGGTCTGTCACTGTATAACACTGAAGAACAGTACAGGTGGGGACAGTTCTGTCACTGTATAGCACTGTGGTACAGTACTGGTGGGGACGGGTCTGTCACTGTGTAACACTGGGGTACAGCACTGGTGGGGACATGTCTGTCACTGTATAACACTGGGGTACAGTACTGGTGGGGACAGGAATGTCACTGTATAACACTGGGGTACAGTACTGGTGGGGACGGGTCTGTCACTGTGTAACACTGGGGTACAGCACTGGTGGGGACAGGTCCGTCACTGTATAACACCGGGGTACAGTACTGGTGGGGACGGGTCAGTCACTGTATAACACTGGGGTACAGTCATGGTGGGGACAGGTCTGTCACTGTATAACACCGGGGTACAGTACTGGTGCGGACGGGTCTGTAACTGTATAACACTGGGGTACAGTACTGGTGTGGACGGGTCTGTCAGTGTATAACACTGGAGTACAGTACTGGTGGGGACAGGTCTGTCACTGTATAACATTGGGGTACAGTACTGGTGGGGACAGGACTGTCACTGTATAACATTGGGGTACAGTACTGGTGGAGACAGGTCTGTCACTGTATAACATTGGGGTACAGTACCGGTGGGGACGGGTCTGTCAGTGACTAACACTGTGGTACAGTACTTGTGGGGACAGGTCTGTCACTGTATAACACTGGGGTACAGTACTGGTGGGCACAGGTCTTTCACTGTATAACACTGGGGTACAGTACTGATGGGGACGGGATGTCACTGTATAACACTGGGGTACAGAACTGGCGGGGACAGGTCTGTCACTGTATAACACTGGGGTACAGTACTGGTGGGGACAGGAATGTCACTGTATAACACTGGGGTACAGTACTGGTGGGGACGGGTCTGTCACTGTGTAACACTGGGGTACAGCACTGGTGGGGACAGGTCCGTCACTGTATAACACCGGGGTACAGTACTGGTGGGGACGGGTCAGTCACTGTATAACACTGGGGTACAGTCATGGTGGGGACAGGTCTGTCACTGTATAACACCGGGGTACAGTACTGGTGCGGACGGGTCTGTAACTGTATAACACTGGGGTACAGTACTGGTGTGGACGGGTCTGTCAGTGTATAACACTGGAGTACAGTACTGGTGGGGACAGGTCTGTCACTGTATAACATTGGGGTACAGTACTGGTGGGGACAGGACTGTCACTGTATAACATTGGGGTACAGTACTGGTGGAGACAGGTCTGTCACTGTATAACATTGGGGTACAGTACCGGTGGGGACGGGTCTGTCAGTGACTAACACTGTGGTACAGTACTTGTGGGGACAGGTCTGTCACTGTATAACACTGGGGTACAGTACTGGTGGGCACAGGTCTTTCACTGTATAACACTGGGGTACAGTACTGATGGGGACGGGATGTCACTGTATAACACTGGGGTACAGAACTGGCGGGGACAGGTCTGTCACTGTATAACACTGGGGTATAGTACCGGTGGGGACGGGTCTGTCACTGTATAACACTGGGGTACAGTACTGGTGGGGACTGGTCTGTCACTGTATAACACTGGGGTACAGTTCTGGTGCGGACGGGTCTGTCACTGTATAACATTGGGGTACAGTACTGGTGGGGACGGGTCTGTCACTGTATAACACTGTGGTACAGTACTGGTGGGGACGGGGTCTGTCACTGTGTAACACTGTGGTACAGTACTGGTGGGGATGGGTCTGTCACTGTGTAACACTGGGGTACAGTACTGGTGGGTCGGGTCTGTCACTGTATAACATGGGACAGTACTGGTGGGGTCTGTCACTGTATAACACTGGGGTACAGTACTGGTGGGGACGGGTCAGTCACTGTGTAACACTGGGGTACAGTACTGGTGGGGACAGGTCTGTCACTGTGAAGCATTGGGGTACAGTACTGGTGGGGACAGGTCTGTCACTGTATAACACGGTGGTACAGTACTGGTGGGGATGGGTCTGTCACTGTACACACTGGGGTACAGGACTGGTGGGGACAGGTCTGTCACTGTATAACACCGGGGTACAGTACTGGTGCGGATGAGTCTGTCACTGTATAACACTGGGGTACAGTACAGGTGGGGACAGGTCTGTCACTGTATAACACTGAAGAACAGTACAGGTGGGGACAGTTCTGTCACTGTATAGCACTGTGGTACAGTACTTGTGGGGACAGGTCTGTCACTGTATAACACTGGGGTACAGTACTGGTGGGCACAGGTCTTTCACTGTATAACACTGGGGTACAGTACTGATGGGGACGGGATGTCACTGTATAACACTGGGGTACAGAACTGGCGGGGACAGGTCTGTCACTGTATAACACTGGGGTATAGTACCGGTGGGGACGGGTCTGTCACTGTATAACACTGGGGTACAGTACTGGTGGGGTCGGGTCTGTCACTGTATAACACTGGGGTACAGTACTGGTGGGGACAGTTCTGTCAGTGTATAACACCGGGGTACAGTACTGGTGCGGACGGGTCTGTCAGTGTATAACAGTGGAGTACAGTACAGGTGGGGACAGTTCAGTCACTGTATAACACTGGGGTACAGTACTGGTGGGGATGGGGTCTGTCACTGTATAACATTGGGGTACAGTACTGGTGGAGACGGGTCTGTCACTGCGTAACTCTGGGGTACAATACAGGTGGGGACGGGTTTGTTACTGTATAACACATGAGTACAGTACTGGTGGGGACAGGTCTGTCACTGTATAACACTGTGGTACAGTACTGGTGGGGATGGGTCTGTCACTGAATAACACTGGGGTACAGTACTGGTGGGGACTGGGTCTGTCACTGTATAGCACTGGGGTACAGTACTGGTGGGGATGGGTCTGTCAGTGTATAACACTGGGGTACAGTACTGGTGGGGACTGGGTCTGTCACTGTATAACACTGGGGTACAGTACTGGTGGGGACGGGTCTGTCAGTGTATAACACTGGGGTACAGTACTGGGGGGGACGGGGTCTGTCACTGTATAACACTGGGGTACAGTACTGGTGGGGACGGTGTCTGTCACTGTATAACCCTGGGGTACAGTACTGGTGGGGTCGGGTCTGTCACCGTGTAACACTGGGGTACAGTACTGGTGGGTCGGGTCTGTCACTGTATAACATGGGACAGTACTGGTGGGGACGGGTCTGTCACTGTATAACACTGGGGTACAGTACTGGTGGGGACAGGTCTGTCACTGTGTAACACTGGGGTACAGTACTGGTGGGGACAGGTCTGTCACTGTGAAGCATTGGGGTACAGTACTGGTGGGAACGGGCCTATCACTGCATAACACTAGGGTACAGTACTGGTGGGGACGGGTCTGTCAGTGTATAACACTGGGGTACAGTACTGGTGGGGACGGGTCTGTCACTGTGTAACACTGTGGTACAGTACTGGTGGGGATGGGTCTGTCACTGTGTAACACTGGGGTACAGTACTGGTGGGGACGGATCAGTCACTGTATAACACTGGGGTACAGTACTGGTGGGGACAGGTCTGTCACTGTATAACACTGGGGTACAGTCATGCTGGGGACAGGTCTGTCACTGTATATCACCGGGGTACAGTACTGGTGCGGACGGGTCTGTAACTGCGTAACACTGGGGTACAGTACTGGTGTGGACGGGTCTGTCAGTGTATAACACTGGAGTACAGTACTGGTGGGGACAGGTCTGTCACTGTATAACATTGGGGTACAGTACTGGTGGGGACAGGTCTGTCACTGTATAACACTGGGGTACAGTACTGGTGGAGACAGGTCTGTCACTGTATAACATTGGGGTACAGTACCGGTGGGGACGGGTCTGTCAGTGTCTAACACTGTGGTACAGTACTGGTGGGGACAGGACTGTCACTGTATAACATTGGGGTACAGTACTGGTGGGCACAGGTCTTTCACTGTATAACACTGGGGTACAGTACTGGCGGGGACGGGTCTGTCACTGTATAACACTGGGGTACAGTACTGGTGGGGACGGGTCTGTCACTGTATAACACTGTGGTACAGTACTGGTGGGGATGGGTCTGTCACTGTATAACGCTGGGGTACAGTACTGGTGGGGACTGGGTCTGTCACTGTATAGCACTGGGGTACAGTACTGGTGGGGACGGGTCTGTCACTGTATAACACTGGGGTACAGTACTGGTGGGGACGGGTCTGTCAGTGTGTAACACTGGGGTACAGTACTGGTGGGGACTGGGTCTGTCACTGTATAGCACTGGGGTACAGTACTGGTGGGGACGGGTCTGTCACTGTATAACACTGGGGTACAGTACTGGTGGGGACGGGTCTGTCAGTGTGTAACACTGGGGTACAGTACTGGGGGGGACGGGGTCTGTCACTGTATAACACTGGGGTACAGTACTGGTGGGGACGGTGTCTGTCACTGTATAACCCTGGGGTACAGTACTGGTGGGGTCGGGTCTGTCACTGTGTAACACTGGGGTACAGTACTGGTGGGTCGGGTCTGTCACTGTATAACATGGGACAGTACTGGTGGGGACGGGTCTGTCACTGTATAACACTGGGGTACAGTACTGGTGGGGACAGGTCTGTCACTGTGTAACACTGGGGTACAGTACTGGTGGGGACAGGTCTGTCACTGTGAAGCATTGGGGTACAGTACTGGTGGGAACGGGCCTATCACTGCATAACACTAGGGTACAGTACTGGTGGGGACGGGTCTGTCAGTGTATAACACTGGGGTACAGTACTGGTGGGGACGGGTCTGTCACTGTATAACACTGGGGTACAGTACTGGTGGGGACGGGTCTGTCACTGTGTAACACTGGGGTACAGTACTGGTGGGGACAGGTCTGTCATTGTGTAACACTCTGGTACAGTACTGGTGGGGACAGGACTGTCACTGTATAACACTGGGGTACAGTACTGGTGGGCACAGGTCTTTCACTGTATAACACTGGGGTACAGTACTGGCGGGGACGGGTCTGTCACTGTATAACACTGGGGTACAGTACTGGTGGGGACGGGTCTGTCACTGTATAACACTGTGGTACAGTACTGGTGGGGATGGGTCTGTCACTGTATAACGCTGGGGTACAGTACTGGTGGGGACGGGTCTGTCAGTGTATAACACTGGGGTACAGTACTGGTGGGGACTGGGTCTGTCACTGTATAACACTGGGGTACAGTACTGGTGGGGACGGGTCTGTCAGTGTGTAACACTGGGGTACAGTACTGGGGGGGACGGGGTCTGTCACTGTATAACACTGGGGTACAGTACTGGTGGGGACGGTGTCTGTCACTGTATAACCCTGGGGTACAGTACTGGTGGGGTCGGGTCTGTCACTGTGTAACACTGGGGTACAGTACTGGTGGGTCGGGTCTGTCACTGTATAACATGGGACAGTACTGGTGGGGACGGGTCTGTCACTGTATAACACTGGGGTACAGTACTGGTGGGGACAGTTCTGTCAGTGTATAACACCGGGGTACAGTACTGGTGCGGACGGGTCTGTCAGTGTATAACAGTGGAGTACAGTACAGGTGGGGACAGTTCAGTCACTGTATAACACTGGGGTACAGTACTGGTGGGGATGGGGTCTGTCACTGTATAACATTGGGGTACAGTACTGGTGGAGACGGGTCTGTCACTGCGTAACTCTGGGGTACAATACAGGTGGGGACGGGTTTGTTACTGTATAACACATGAGTACAGTACTGGTGGGGACAGGTCTGTCACTGTATAACACTGTGGTACAGTACTGGTGGGGATGGGTCTGTCACTGTATAACACTGGGGTACAGTACTGGTGGGGACTGGGTCTGTCACTGTATAGCACTGGGGTACAGTACTGGTGGGGATGGGTCTGTCAGTGTATAACACTGGGGTACAGTACTGGTGGGGACTGGGTCTGTCACTGTATAACACTGGGGTACAGTACTGGTGGGGACGGGTCTGTCAGTGTATAACACTGGGGTACAGTACTGGGGGGGACGGGGTCTGTCACTGTATAACACTGGGGTACAGTACTGGTGGGGACGGTGTCTGTCACTGTATAACCCTGGGGTACAGTACTGGTGGGGTCGGGTCTGTCACCGTGTAACACTGGGGTACAGTACTGGTGGGTCGGGTCTGTCACTGTATAACATGGGACAGTACTGGTGGGGACGGGTCTGTCACTGTATAACACTGGGGTACAGTACTGGTGGGGACAGGTCTGTCACTGTGTAACACTGGGGTACAGTACTGGTGGGGACAGGTCTGTCACTGTGAAGCATTGGGGTACAGTACTGGTGGGAACGGGCCTATCACTGCATAACACTAGGGTACAGTACTGGTGGGGACGGGTCTGTCAGTGTATAACACTGGGGTACAGTACTGGTGGGGACGGGTCTGTCACTGTGTAACACTGTGGTACAGTACTGGTGGGGATGGGTCTGTCACTGTGTAACACTGGGGTACAGTACTGGTGGGGACGGATCAGTCACTGTATAACACTGGGGTACAGTACTGGTGGGGACAGGTCTGTCACTGTATAACACTGGGGTACAGTCATGCTGGGGACAGGTCTGTCACTGTATATCACCGGGGTACAGTACTGGTGCGGACGGGTCTGTAACTGCGTAACACTGGGGTACAGTACTGGTGTGGACGGGTCTGTCAGTGTATAACACTGGAGTACAGTACTGGTGGGGACAGGTCTGTCACTGTATAACATTGGGGTACAGTACTGGTGGGGACAGGTCTGTCACTGTATAACACTGGGGTACAGTACTGGTGGAGACAGGTCTGTCACTGTATAACATTGGGGTACAGTACCGGTGGGGACGGGTCTGTCAGTGTCTAACACTGTGGTACAGTACTGGTGGGGACAGGACTGTCACTGTATAACACTGGGGTACAGTACTGGTGGGCACAGGTCTTTCACTGTATAACACTGGGGTACAGTACTGGCGGGGACGGGTCTGTCACTGTATAACACTGGGGTACAGTACTGGTGGGGACGGGTCTGTCACTGTATAACACTGTGGTACAGTACTGGTGGGGATGGGTCTGTCACTGTATAACGCTGGGGTACAGTACTGGTGGGGACTGGGTCTGTCACTGTATAGCACTGGGGTACAGTACTGGTGGGGACGGGTCTGTCACTGTATAACACTGGGGTACAGTACTGGTGGGGACGGGTCTGTCAGTGTGTAACACTGGGGTACAGTACTGGGGGGGACGGGGTCTGTCACTGTATAACACTGGGGTACAGTACTGGTGGGGACGGTGTCTGTCACTGTATAACCCTGGGGTACAGTACTGGTGGGGTCGGGTCTGTCACTGTGTAACACTGGGGTACAGTACTGGTGGGTCGGGTCTGTCACTGTATAACATGGGACAGTACTGGTGGGGACGGGTCTGTCACTGTATAACACTGGGGTACAGTACTGGTGGGGACAGGTCTGTCACTGTGTAACACTGGGGTACAGTACTGGTGGGGACAGGTCTGTCACTGTGAAGCATTGGGGTACAGTACTGGTGGGAACGGGCCTATCACTGCATAACACTAGGGTACAGTACTGGTGGGGACGGGTCTGTCAGTGTATAACACTGGGGTACAGTACTGGTGGGGACGGGTCTGTCACTGTATAACACTGGGGTACAGTACTGGTGGGGACGGGTCTGTCACTGTGTAACACTGGGGTACAGTACTGGTGGGGACAGGTCTGTCATTGTGTAACACTCTGGTACAGTACTGGTGGGGACAGGACTGTCACTGTATAACACTGGGGTACAGTACTGGTGGGCACAGGTCTTTCACTGTATAACACTGGGGTACAGTACTGGCGGGGACGGGTCTGTCACTGTATAACACTGGGGTACAGTACTGGTGGGGACGGGTCTGTCACTGTATAACACTGTGGTACAGTACTGGTGGGGATGGGTCTGTCACTGTATAACGCTGGGGTACAGTACTGGTGGGGACGGGTCTGTCAGTGTATAACACTGGGGTACAGTACTGGTGGGGACTGGGTCTGTCACTGTATAACACTGGGGTACAGTACTGGTGGGGACGGGTCTGTCAGTGTGTAACACTGGGGTACAGTACTGGGGGGGACGGGGTCTGTCACTGTATAACACTGGGGTACAGTACTGGTGGGGACGGTGTCTGTCACTGTATAACCCTGGGGTACAGTACTGGTGGGGTCGGGTCTGTCACTGTGTAACACTGGGGTACAGTACTGGTGGGTCGGGTCTGTCACTGTATAACATGGGACAGTACTGGTGGGGACGGGTCTGTCACTGTATAACACTGGGGTACAGTACTGGTGGGGACAGGTCTGTCACTGTGTAACACTGGGGTACAGTACTGGTGGGGACAGGTCTGTCACTGTGAAGCATTGGGGTACAGTACTGGTGGGAACGGGCCTATCACTGCATAACACTAGGGTACAGTACTGGTGGGGACGGGTCTGTCAGTGTATAACACTGGGGTACAGTACTGGTGGGGACGGGTCTGTCACTGTATAACACTGGGGTACAGTACTGGTGGGGACGGGTCAGTCACTGTGTAACACTGGGGTACAGTACTGGTGGGGACAGGTCTGTCATTGTGTAACACTCTGGTACAGTACTGGTGGGGACAGGTCTGTCACTGTGAAGCATTGGGGTACAGTACTGGTGGGAACGGGTCTATCACTGTATAACACTGGGGTACAGTACTGGTGGGGACTGGTCTGTCACTGTATAACACTGGGGTACAGTTCTGGTGCGGACGGGTCTGTCACTGTATAACACTGGGGTACAGAACTGGCGGGGACAGGTCTGTCACTGTATAACACTGGGGTATAGTACCGGTGGGGACGGGTCTGTCACTGTATAACACTGGGGTACAGTACTGGTGGGGACTGGTCTGTCACTGTATAACACTGGGGTACAGTTCTGGTGCGGACGGGTCTGTCACTGTATAACATTGGGGTACAGTACCGGTGGGGACGGGTCTGTCACTGTATAACACTGTGGTACAGTACTGGTGGGGACGGGGTCTGTCACTGTGTAACACTGTGGTACAGTACTGGTGGGGATGGGTCTGTCACTGTGTAACACTGGGGTACAGTACTGGTGGGTCGGGTCTGTCACTGTATAACATGGGACAGTACTGGTGGGGTCTGTCACTGTATAACACTGGGGTACAGTACTGGTGGGGACGGGTCAGTCACTGTGTAACACTGGGGTACAGTACTGGTGGGGACAGGTCTGTCACTGTGAAGCATTGGGGTACAGTACTGGTGGGGACAGGTCTGTCACTGTATAACACGGTGGTACAGTACTGGTGGGGATGGGTCTGTCACTGTACACACTGGGGTACAGGACTGGTGGGGACAGGTCTGTCACTGTATAACACCGGGGTACAGTACTGGTGCGGATGAGTCTGTCACTGTATAACACTGGGGTACAGTACAGGTGGGGACAGGTCTGTCACTGTATAACACTGGGGTACAGTACTGATGGGGACGGGATGTCACTGTATAACACTGGGGTACAGTACTGGTGGGCACAGGTCTTTCACTGTATAACACTGGGGTACAGTACTGATGGGGACGGGATGTCACTGTATAACACTGGGGTACAGAACTGGCGGGGACAGGTCTGTCACTGTATAACACTGGGGTATAGTACCGGTGGGGACGGGTCTGTCACTGTATAACACTGGGGTACAGTACTGGTGGGGTCGGGTCTGTCACTGTATAACACTGGGGTACAGTACTGGTGGGGACAGTTCTGTCAGTGTATAACACCGGGGTACAGTACTGGTGCGGACGGGTCTGTCAGTGTATAACAGTGGAGTACAGTACAGGTGGGGACAGTTCAGTCACTGTATAACACTGGGGTACAGTACTGGTGGAGACGGGTCTGTCACTGCGTAACGCTGGGGTACAATACAGGTGGGGACGGGTTTGTTACTGTATAACACATGAGTACAGTACTGGTGGGGACAGGTCTGTCACTGTATAACACTGTGGTACAGTACTGGTGGGGATGGGTCTGTCACTGTATAACACTGGGGTACAGTACTGGTGGGGACTGGGTCTGTCACTGTATAGCACTGGGGTACAGTACTGGTGGGGATGGGTCTGTCAGTGTATAACACTGGGGTACAGTACTGGTGGGGACTGGGTCTGTCACTGTATAACACTGGGGTACAGTACTGGTGGGGACGGGTCTGTCAGTGTATAACACTGGGGTACAGTACTGGGGGGGACGGGGTCTGTCACTGTATAACACTGGGGTACAGTACTGGTGGGGACGGTGTCTGTCACTGTATAACCCTGGGGTACAGTACTGGTGGGGTCGGGTCTGTCACCGTGTAACACTGGGGTACAGTACTGGTGGGTCGGGTCTGTCACTGTATAACATGGGACAGTACTGGTGGGGACGGGTCTGTCACTGTATAACACTGGGGTACAGTACTGGTGGGGACAGGTCTGTCACTGTGTAACACTGGGGTACAGTACTGGTGGGGACAGGTCTGTCACTGTGAAGCATTGGGGTACAGTACTGGTGGGAACGGGCCTATCACTGCATAACACTAGGGTACAGTACTGGTGGGGACGGGTCTGTCAGTGTATAACACTGGGGTACAGTACTGGTGGGGACGGGTCTGTCACTGTGTAACACTGTGGTACAGTACTGGTGGGGATGGGTCTGTCACTGTGTAACACTGGGGTACAGTACTGGTGGGGACGGATCAGTCACTGTATAACACTGGGGTACAGTACTGGTGGGGACAGGTCTGTCACTGTATAACACTGGGGTACAGTCATGCTGGGGACAGGTCTGTCACTGTATAACACCGGGGTACAGTACTGGTGCGGACGGGTCTGTAACTGCGTAACACTGGGGTACAGTACTGGTGTGGACGGGTCTGTCAGTGTATAACACTGGAGTACAGTACTGGTGGGGACAGGTCTGTCACTGTATAACATTGGGGTACAGTACTGGTGGGGACAGGTCTGTCACTGTATAACATTGGGGTACAGTACTGGTGGAGACAGGTCTGTCACTGTATAACATTGGGGTACAGTACCGGTGGGGACGGGTCTGTCAGTGTCTAACACTGTGGTACAGTACTGGTGGGGACAGGACTGTCACTGTATAACACTGGGGTACAGTACTGGTGGGCACAGGTCTTTCACTGTATAACACTGGGGTACAGTACTGGCGGGGACGGGTCTGTCACTGTATAACACTGGGGTACAGTACTGGTGGGGACGGGTCTGTCACTGTATAACACTGTGGTACAGTACTGGTGGGGATGGGTCTGTCACTGTATAACGCTGGGGTACAGTACTGGTGGGGACTGGGTCTGTCACTGTATAGCACTGGGGTACAGTACTGGTGGGGACGGGTCTGTCAGTGTATAACACTGGGGTACAGTACTGGTGGGGACTGGGTCTGTCACTGTATAACACTGGGGTACAGTACTGGTGGGGACGGGTCTGTCAGTGTGTAACACTGGGGTACAGTACTGGGGGGGACGGGGTCTGTCACTGTATAACACTGGGGTACAGTACTGGTGGGGACGGTGTCTGTCACTGTATAACCCTGGGGTACAGTACTGGTGGGGTCGGGTCTGTCACTGTGTAACACTGGGGTACAGTACTGGTGGGTCGGGTCTGTCACTGTATAACATGGGACAGTACTGGTGGGGACGGGTCTGTCACTGTATAACACTGGGGGACAGTACTGGTGGGGACAGGTCTGTCACTGTGTAACACTGGGGTACAGTACTGGTGGGGACAGGTCTGTCACTGTGAAGCATTGGGGTACAGTACTGGTGGGAACGGGCCTATCACTGCATAACACTAGGGTACAGTACTGGTGGGGACGGGTCTGTCAGTGTATAACACTGGGGTACAGTACTGGTGGGGACGGGTCTGTCACTGTATAACACTGGGGTACAGTACTGGTGGGGACGGGTCAGTCACTGTGTAACACTGGGGTACAGTACTGGTGGGGACAGGTCTGTCATTGTGTAACACTCTGGTACAGTACTGGTGGGGACAGGACTGTCACTGTATAACACTGGGGTACAGTACTGGTGGGCACAGGTCTTTCACTGTATAACACTGGGGTACAGTACTGGCGGGGACGGGTCTGTCACTGTATAACACTGGGGTACAGTACTGGTGGGGACGGGTCTGTCACTGTATAACACTGTGGTACAGTACTGGTGGGGATGGGTCTGTCACTGTATAACGCTGGGGTACAGTACTGGTGGGGACGGGTCTGTCAGTGTATAACACTGGGGTACAGTACTGGTGGGGACTGGGTCTGTCACTGTATAACACTGGGGTACAGTACTGGTGGGGACGGGTCTGTCAGTGTGTAACACTGGGGTACAGTACTGGGGGGGACGGGGTCTGTCACTGTATAACACTGGGGTACAGTACTGGTGGGGACGGTGTCTGTCACTGTATAACCCTGGGGTACAGTACTGGTGGGGTCGGGTCTGTCACTGTGTAACACTGGGGTACAGTACTGGTGGGTCGGGTCTGTCACTGTATAACATGGGACAGTACTGGTGGGGACGGGTCTGTCACTGTATAACACTGGGGTACAGTACTGGTGGGGACAGGTCTGTCACTGTGTAACACTGGGGTACAGTACTGGTGGGGACAGGTCTGTCACTGTGAAGCATTGGGGTACAGTACTGGTGGGAACGGGCCTATCACTGCATAACACTAGGGTACAGTACTGGTGGGGACGGGTCTGTCAGTGTATAACACTGGGGTACAGTACTGGTGGGGACGGGTCTGTCACTGTATAACACTGGGGTACAGTACTGGTGGGGACGGGTCAGTCACTGTGTAACACTGGGGTACAGTACTGGTGGGGACAGGTCTGTCATTGTGTAACACTCTGGTACAGTACTGGTGGGGACAGGACTGTCACTGTATAACACTGGGGTACAGTACTGGTGGGCACAGGTCTTTCACTGTATAACACTGGGGTACAGTACTGGCGGGGACGGGTCTGTCACTGTATAACACTGGGGTACAGTACTGGTGGGGACGGGTCTGTCACTGTATAACACTGTGGTACAGTACTGGTGGGGATGGGTCTGTCACTGTATAACGCTGGGGTACAGTACTGGTGGGGACGGGTCTGTCAGTGTATAACACTGGGGTACAGTACTGGTGGGGACTGGGTCTGTCACTGTATAACACTGGGGTACAGTACTGGTGGGGACGGGTCTGTCAGTGTGTAACACTGGGGTACAGTACTGGGGGGGACGGGGTCTGTCACTGTATAACACTGGGGTACAGTACTGGTGGGGACGGTGTCTGTCACTGTATAACCCTGGGGTACAGTACTGGTGGGGTCGGGTCTGTCACTGTGTAACACTGGGGTACAGTACTGGTGGGTCGGGTCTGTCACTGTATAACATGGGACAGTACTGGTGGGGACGGGTCTGTCACTGTATAACACTGGGGTACAGTACTGGTGGGGACAGGTCTGTCACTGTGTAACACTGGGGTACAGTACTGGTGGGGACAGGTCTGTCACTGTGAAGCATTGGGGTACAGTACTGGTGGGAACGGGCCTATCACTGCATAACACTAGGGTACAGTACTGGTGGGGACGGGTCTGTCAGTGTATAACACTGGGGTACAGTACTGGTGGGGACGGGTCTGTCACTGTATAACACTGGGGTACAGTACTGGTGGGGACGGGTCAGTCACTGTGTAACACTGGGGTACAGTACTGGTGGGGACAGGTCTGTCATTGTGTAACACTCTGGTACAGTACTGGTGGGGACAGGTCTGTCACTGTGAAGCATTGGGGTACAGTACTGGTGGGAACGGGTCTATCACTGTATAACACTGGGGTACAGTACTGGTGGGGACGGGTCTGTCACTGTATAACACTGGGGTACAGTTCTGGTGCGGACGGGTCTGTCACTGTATAACACTGGGGTACAGTACTGGTGGGGACGGGTCTGTCACTGTATAACACTGTGGTACAGTACTGGTGGGGACGGGGTCTGTCACTGTGTAACACTGTGGTACAGTACTGGTGGGGATGGGTCTGTCACTGTGTAACACTGGGGTACAGTACTGGTGGGTCGGGTCTGTCACTGTATAACATGGGACAGTACTGGTGGGGTCTGTCACTGTATAACACTGGGGTACAGTACTGGTGGGGACGGGTCAGTCACTGTGTAACACTGGGGTACAGTACTGGTGGGGACAGGTCTGTCACTGTGTAACACTGGGGTACAGTACTGGTGGGGACAGGTCTGTCACTGTGAAGCATTGGGGTACAGTACTGGTGGTGACAGGTCTGTCACTGTATAACACTGGGGTACAGTACTGGTGGGGATGGGTCTGTCACTGTATACACTGGGGTACAGGACTGGTGGGGACAGGTCTGTCACTGTATAACACCGGGGTACAGTATTGGTGCGGATGAGTCTGTCACTGTATAACACTGAAGTACAGTACAGGTGGGGACAGTTCTGCCACTGTATAACACTGGGGTACAGTACAGGTGGGGACGGGTCTGTCACTGTGTAACACTGGGGTACAGAACTGGTGGGGACAGGTCTGTCACTGTATAACACTGGGGTACAGTACTGGTGGGGACAGGTCTGTCACTGTATAACACCGGGGTACAGTACTGGTGCGGACGGGTCAGTCACTGTGTAACACTGGGGTACAGTCATGCTGGGGACAGGTCTGTCACTGTATGACACCGGGGTACAGTACTGGTGCGGACGGGTCTGTAACTGCGTAACACTGGGGTACAGTACTGGTGTGGACGGGTCTGTCAGTGTATAACACTGGAGTACAGTACTGGTGGGGACAGGTCTGTCACTGTATAACATTGGGGTACAGTACTGGTGGGGACAGGTCTGTCACTGTATAACATTGGGGTACAGTACTGGTGGAGACAGGTCTGTCACTGTATAACATTGGGGTACAGTACCGGTGGGGACGGGTCTGTCAGTGTCTAACACTGTGGTACAGTACTTGTGGGGACAGGTCTGTCACTGTATAACACTGGGGTACAGTACTGATGGGGACGGGATGTCACTGTATAACACTGGGGTACAGAACTGGCGGGGACAGGTCTGTCACTGTATAACACTGGGGTATAGTACTGGTGGGGACAGGTCTGTCACTGTATAACACTGGGGTACAGTACTGGTGGGGACGGGTGTGTTACTGTATAACACTGGGGTACAGTACTGGTGGGGTCGGGTCTGTCACTGTATAACACTGGGGTACAGTACTGGTGGGGACAGTTCTGTCAGTGTATAACACCGGGGTACAGTACTGGTGCGGACGGGTCTGTCAGTGTATAACAGTGGAGTACAGTACAGGTGGGGACAGTTCAGTCACTGTATAACACTGGGGTACAGTACTGGTGGGGCTGGGGTCTGTCACTGTATAACATTGGGGTACAGTACTGGTGGAGACGGGTCTGTCACTGCGTAACTCTGGGGTACAATACAGGTGGGGACGGGTTTGTTACTGTATAACACATGAGTACAGTACTGGTGGGGACGGGTCTGTCACTGTATAACACTGGGGTACAGTCATGCTGGGGACAGGTCTGTCACTGTATAACACCGGGGTACAGTACTGGTGCGGACGGGTCTGTAACTGCGTAACACTGGGGTACAGTACTGGTGTGGACGGGTCTGTCAGTGTATAACACTGGAGTACAGTACTGGTGGGGACAGGTCTGTCACTGTATAACATTGGGGTACAGTACTGGTGGGGACAGGTCTGTCACTGTATAACATTGGGGTACAGTACTGATGGGGACGGGTCTGTCAGTGTCTAACACTGTGGTACAGTACTGGTGGGGACAGGTCTGTCACTGTATAACACTGGGGTACAGAACTGGTGGGCACAGGTCTTTCACTGTATAACACTGGGGTACAGTACTGATGGGGACGGGATGTCACTGTATAACACTGGGGTACAGAACTGGCGGGGACAGGTCTGTCACTGTATAACATTGGGGTATAGTACTGGCAGGGACGGGTCTGTCACTGTATAACCCTGGGGTACAGTACTGGTGGGGACGGGTCTGTCACTGTATAACACTGTGGTACAGTACTGGTGGGGATGGGTCTGTCACTGTATAACACTGGGGTACAGTACTGGTGGGGACGGGTCTGTCAGTGTATAACACTGGGGTACAGCACTGGTGGGGACTGGGTCTGTCACTGTATAACACTGGGGTACAGTACTGGTGGGGACGGGTCTGTCAGTGTATAACACTGGGGTACAGTGCTGGGGCGGACGGGGACTGTCGCTGTATAACCCTGGGGTACAGTACTGGTGGGGTCGGGTCTGTCATTGTGTAACACTGGGGTACAGTACTGGTGGGTCGGGTCTGTCACTGTATAACATGGGACAGTACTGGTGGGGACGGGTCTGTCACTGTATAACACTGGGGTACAGTACTGGTGGGGACAGGTCTGTCACTGTGTAACACTGGGGTACAGTACTGGTGGGGACAGGTCTGTCACTGTGAAGCACTGGGGTACAGTACTGGTGGGAACGGGCCTATCACTGCATATCACTAGGGTACAGTACTGGTGGGGACGGGTCTGTCAGTGTATAACACTGGGGTACAGTACTGGTGGGGACGGGTCTGTCACTGTATAACACAGGGGTACAGTACTGGTGGGGACGGGTCTGTCACTGTATAACACTGGGGGACTGTACTGGTGCAGACAGGTCTCTCACTGTATAACACTGGGATACAGTACTGGTGGGGACGGGTCTTTCACTGTATAACACTGGGGTACAGTACTGTTGGCGACGGGGTCTGTCACTGTATAACACTGGGGTACAGTACTGGTGGGGACGAGTGTGTCACTGTATAACACTGGGGTACAGTGCTGGTGGGGACGGGTCTGTCACTGTATAACTTTGGACAGTGCTGGTGGGGACGGGTCTGTCACTGTATAACACTGGGGTACAGTTCTGGTGCGGACGGGTCTGTCACTGTATAACACTGGGGTACAGTACTGGTGGGGACGGGTCTGTCACTGTATAACACTGTGGTACAGTACTGGTGGGGACGGGGTCTGTCACTGTGTAACACTGTAGTACAGTACTGGTGGGGATGGGTTTGTCACTGTGTAACACTGGGGTACAGTCCTGGTGGGTCGGGTCTGTCACTGTATAACATGGGACAGTACTGGTGGGGTCTGTCACTGTATAACACTGGGGTACAGTATTGGTGGGGACGGGTCAGTCACTGTGTAACACTGGGGTACAGTACTGGTGGGGACAGGTCTGTCACTGTACAACACTGGGGTACAGTAATGGAGGGGACGGGTCTGTCCCTGTATAACACTGGGTACAGTAATGATGGGGACGGGTCTGCCACTGTGTAACACTGGGGTACAGTACTGGTGGGTACAGGTCTGTCACTGTATGACTGGGGTACATTGCTGGTGGGGACAGGTCTGTCACTGTAACACTGGGGTACAGTACTGGTGGGGACTGGGTCTGTCACTGTATAACACTGGGGTACAGTACTGGTGGGGACGGGTCTGTCAGTGTGTAACACTGGGGTACAGTACTGGGGGGGACGGGGTCTGTCACTGTATAACACTGGGGTACAGTACTGGTGGGGACGGTGTCTGTCACTGTATAACCCTGGGGTACAGTACTGGTGGGGTCGGGTCTGTCACTGTGTAACACTGGGGTACAGTACTGGTGGGTCGGGTCTGTCACTGTATAACATGGGACAGTACTGGTGGGGACGGGTCTGTCACTGTATAACACTGGGGTACAGTACTGGTGGGGACAGGTCTGTCACTGTGTAACACTGGGGTACAGTACTGGTGGGGACAGGTCTGTCACTGTGAAGCATTGGGGTACAGTACTGGTGGGAACGGGCCTATCACTGCATAACACTAGGGTACAGTACTGGTGGGGACGGGTCTGTCAGTGTATAACACTGGGGTACAGTACTGGTGGGGACGGGTCTGTCACTGTATAACACTGGGGTACAGTACTGGTGGGGACGGGTCAGTCACTGTGTAACACTGGGGTACAGTACTGGTGGGGACAGGTCTGTCATTGTGTAACACTCTGGTACAGTACTGGTGGGGACAGGTCTGTCACTGTGAAGCATTGGGGTACAGTACTGGTGGGAACGGGTCTATCACTGTATAACACTGGGGTACAGTACTGGTGGGGACTGGTCTGTCACTGTATAACACTGGGGTACAGTTCTGGTGCGGACGGGTCTGTCACTGTATAACACTGGGGTACAGAACTGGCGGGGACAGGTCTGTCACTGTATAACACTGGGGTATAGTACCGGTGGGGACGGGTCTGTCACTGTATAACACTGGGGTACAGTACTGGTGGGGACTGGTCTGTCACTGTATAACACTGGGGTACAGTTCTGGTGCGGACGGGTCTGTCACTGTATAACATTGGGGTACAGTACTGGTGGGGACGGGTCTGTCACTGTATAACACTGTGGTACAGTACTGGTGGGGACGGGGTCTGTCACTGTGTAACACTGTGGTACAGTACTGGTGGGGATGGGTCTGTCACTGTGTAACACTGGGGTACAGTACTGGTGGGTCGGGTCTGTCACTGTATAACATGGGACAGTACTGGTGGGGTCTGTCACTGTATAACACTGGGGTACAGTACTGGTGGGGACGGGTCAGTCACTGTGTAACACTGGGGTACAGTACTGGTGGGGACAGGTCTGTCACTGTGAAGCATTGGGGTACAGTACTGGTGGGGACAGGTCTGTCACTGTATAACACGGTGGTACAGTACTGGTGGGGATGGGTCTGTCACTGTACACACTGGGGTACAGGACTGGTGGGGACAGGTCTGTCACTGTATAACACCGGGGTACAGTACTGGTGCGGATGAGTCTGTCACTGTATAACACTGGGGTACAGTACAGGTGGGGACAGGTCTGTCACTGTATAACACTGGGGTACAGTACTGATGGGGACGGGATGTCACTGTATAACACTGGGGTACAGTACTGGTGGGCACAGGTCTTTCACTGTATAACACTGGGGTACAGTACTGATGGGGACGGGATGTCACTGTATAACACTGGGGTACAGAACTGGCGGGGACAGGTCTGTCACTGTATAACACTGGGGTATAGTACCGGTGGGGACGGGTCTGTCACTGTATAACACTGGGGTACAGTACTGGTGGGGTCGGGTCTGTCACTGTATAACACTGGGGTACAGTACTGGTGGGGACAGTTCTGTCAGTGTATAACACCGGGGTACAGTACTGGTGCGGACGGGTCTGTCAGTGTATAACAGTGGAGTACAGTACAGGTGGGGACAGTTCAGTCACTGTATAACACTGGGGTACAGTACTGGTGGAGACGGGTCTGTCACTGCGTAACGCTGGGGTACAATACAGGTGGGGACGGGTTTGTTACTGTATAACACATGAGTACAGTACTGGTGGGGACAGGTCTGTCACTGTATAACACTGTGGTACAGTACTGGTGGGGATGGGTCTGTCACTGTATAACACTGGGGTACAGTACTGGTGGGGACTGGGTCTGTCACTGTATAGCACTGGGGTACAGTACTGGTGGGGATGGGTCTGTCAGTGTATAACACTGGGGTACAGTACTGGTGGGGACTGGGTCTGTCACTGTATAACACTGGGGTACAGTACTGGTGGGGACGGGTCTGTCAGTGTATAACACTGGGGTACAGTACTGGGGGGGACGGGGTCTGTCACTGTATAACACTGGGGTACAGTACTGGTGGGGACGGTGTCTGTCACTGTATAACCCTGGGGTACAGTACTGGTGGGGTCGGGTCTGTCACCGTGTAACACTGGGGTACAGTACTGGTGGGTCGGGTCTGTCACTGTATAACATGGGACAGTACTGGTGGGGACGGGTCTGTCACTGTATAACACTGGGGTACAGTACTGGTGGGGACAGGTCTGTCACTGTGTAACACTGGGGTACAGTACTGGTGGGGACAGGTCTGTCACTGTGAAGCATTGGGGTACAGTACTGGTGGGAACGGGCCTATCACTGCATAACACTAGGGTACAGTACTGGTGGGGACGGGTCTGTCAGTGTATAACACTGGGGTACAGTACTGGTGGGGACGGGTCTGTCACTGTGTAACACTGTGGTACAGTACTGGTGGGGATGGGTCTGTCACTGTGTAACACTGGGGTACAGTACTGGTGGGGACGGATCAGTCACTGTATAACACTGGGGTACAGTACTGGTGGGGACAGGTCTGTCACTGTATAACACTGGGGTACAGTCATGCTGGGGACAGGTCTGTCACTGTATAACACCGGGGTACAGTACTGGTGCGGACGGGTCTGTAACTGCGTAACACTGGGGTACAGTACTGGTGTGGACGGGTCTGTCAGTGTATAACACTGGAGTACAGTACTGGTGGGGACAGGTCTGTCACTGTATAACATTGGGGTACAGTACTGGTGGGGACAGGTCTGTCACTGTATAACATTGGGGTACAGTACTGGTGGAGACAGGTCTGTCACTGTATAACATTGGGGTACAGTACCGGTGGGGACGGGTCTGTCAGTGTCTAACACTGTGGTACAGTACTGGTGGGGACAGGACTGTCACTGTATAACACTGGGGTACAGTACTGGTGGGCACAGGTCTTTCACTGTATAACACTGGGGTACAGTACTGGCGGGGACGGGTCTGTCACTGTATAACACTGGGGTACAGTACTGGTGGGGACGGGTCTGTCACTGTATAACACTGTGGTACAGTACTGGTGGGGATGGGTCTGTCACTGTATAACGCTGGGGTACAGTACTGGTGGGGACTGGGTCTGTCACTGTATAGCACTGGGGTACAGTACTGGTGGGGACGGGTCTGTCAGTGTATAACACTGGGGTACAGTACTGGTGGGGACTGGGTCTGTCACTGTATAACACTGGGGTACAGTACTGGTGGGGACGGGTCTGTCAGTGTGTAACACTGGGGTACAGTACTGGGGGGGACGGGGTCTGTCACTGTATAACACTGGGGTACAGTACTGGTGGGGACGGTGTCTGTCACTGTATAACCCTGGGGTACAGTACTGGTGGGGTCGGGTCTGTCACTGTGTAACACTGGGGTACAGTACTGGTGGGTCGGGTCTGTCACTGTATAACATGGGACAGTACTGGTGGGGACGGGTCTGTCACTGTATAACACTGGGGGACAGTACTGGTGGGGACAGGTCTGTCACTGTGTAACACTGGGGTACAGTACTGGTGGGGACAGGTCTGTCACTGTGAAGCATTGGGGTACAGTACTGGTGGGAACGGGCCTATCACTGCATAACACTAGGGTACAGTACTGGTGGGGACGGGTCTGTCAGTGTATAACACTGGGGTACAGTACTGGTGGGGACGGGTCTGTCACTGTATAACACTGGGGTACAGTACTGGTGGGGACGGGTCAGTCACTGTGTAACACTGGGGTACAGTACTGGTGGGGACAGGTCTGTCATTGTGTAACACTCTGGTACAGTACTGGTGGGGACAGGACTGTCACTGTATAACACTGGGGTACAGTACTGGTGGGCACAGGTCTTTCACTGTATAACACTGGGGTACAGTACTGGCGGGGACGGGTCTGTCACTGTATAACACTGGGGTACAGTACTGGTGGGGACGGGTCTGTCACTGTATAACACTGTGGTACAGTACTGGTGGGGATGGGTCTGTCACTGTATAACGCTGGGGTACAGTACTGGTGGGGACGGGTCTGTCAGTGTATAACACTGGGGTACAGTACTGGTGGGGACTGGGTCTGTCACTGTATAACACTGGGGTACAGTACTGGTGGGGACGGGTCTGTCAGTGTGTAACACTGGGGTACAGTACTGGGGGGGACGGGGTCTGTCACTGTATAACACTGGGGTACAGTACTGGTGGGGACGGTGTCTGTCACTGTATAACCCTGGGGTACAGTACTGGTGGGGTCGGGTCTGTCACTGTGTAACACTGGGGTACAGTACTGGTGGGTCGGGTCTGTCACTGTATAACATGGGACAGTACTGGTGGGGACGGGTCTGTCACTGTATAACACTGGGGTACAGTACTGGTGGGGACAGGTCTGTCACTGTGTAACACTGGGGTACAGTACTGGTGGGGACAGGTCTGTCACTGTGAAGCATTGGGGTACAGTACTGGTGGGAACGGGCCTATCACTGCATAACACTAGGGTACAGTACTGGTGGGGACGGGTCTGTCAGTGTATAACACTGGGGTACAGTACTGGTGGGGACGGGTCTGTCACTGTATAACACTGGGGTACAGTACTGGTGGGGACGGGTCAGTCACTGTGTAACACTGGGGTACAGTACTGGTGGGGACAGGTCTGTCATTGTGTAACACTCTGGTACAGTACTGGTGGGGACAGGACTGTCACTGTATAACACTGGGGTACAGTACTGGTGGGCACAGGTCTTTCACTGTATAACACTGGGGTACAGTACTGGCGGGGACGGGTCTGTCACTGTATAACACTGGGGTACAGTACTGGTGGGGACGGGTCTGTCACTGTATAACACTGTGGTACAGTACTGGTGGGGATGGGTCTGTCACTGTATAACGCTGGGGTACAGTACTGGTGGGGACGGGTCTGTCAGTGTATAACACTGGGGTACAGTACTGGTGGGGACTGGGTCTGTCACTGTATAACACTGGGGTACAGTACTGGTGGGGACGGGTCTGTCAGTGTGTAACACTGGGGTACAGTACTGGGGGGGACGGGGTCTGTCACTGTATAACACTGGGGTACAGTACTGGTGGGGACGGTGTCTGTCACTGTATAACCCTGGGGTACAGTACTGGTGGGGTCGGGTCTGTCACTGTGTAACACTGGGGTACAGTACTGGTGGGTCGGGTCTGTCACTGTATAACATGGGACAGTACTGGTGGGGACGGGTCTGTCACTGTATAACACTGGGGTACAGTACTGGTGGGGACAGGTCTGTCACTGTGTAACACTGGGGTACAGTACTGGTGGGGACAGGTCTGTCACTGTGAAGCATTGGGGTACAGTACTGGTGGGAACGGGCCTATCACTGCATAACACTAGGGTACAGTACTGGTGGGGACGGGTCTGTCAGTGTATAACACTGGGGTACAGTACTGGTGGGGACGGGTCTGTCACTGTATAACACTGGGGTACAGTACTGGTGGGGACGGGTCAGTCACTGTGTAACACTGGGGTACAGTACTGGTGGGGACAGGTCTGTCATTGTGTAACACTCTGGTACAGTACTGGTGGGGACAGGTCTGTCACTGTGAAGCATTGGGGTACAGTACTGGTGGGAACGGGTCTATCACTGTATAACACTGGGGTACAGTACTGGTGGGGACGGGTCTGTCACTGTATAACACTGGGGTACAGTTCTGGTGCGGACGGGTCTGTCACTGTATAACACTGGGGTACAGTACTGGTGGGGACGGGTCTGTCACTGTATAACACTGTGGTACAGTACTGGTGGGGACGGGGTCTGTCACTGTGTAACACTGTGGTACAGTACTGGTGGGGATGGGTCTGTCACTGTGTAACACTGGGGTACAGTACTGGTGGGTCGGGTCTGTCACTGTATAACATGGGACAGTACTGGTGGGGTCTGTCACTGTATAACACTGGGGTACAGTACTGGTGGGGACGGGTCAGTCACTGTGTAACACTGGGGTACAGTACTGGTGGGGACAGGTCTGTCACTGTGTAACACTGGGGTACAGTACTGGTGGGGACAGGTCTGTCACTGTGAAGCATTGGGGTACAGTACTGGTGGTGACAGGTCTGTCACTGTATAACACTGGGGTACAGTTCTGGTGCGGACGGGTCTGTCACTGTATAACATTGGGGTACAGTACTGGTGGGGACGGGTCTGTCACTGTATAACACTGTGGTACAGTACTGGTGGGGACGGGGTCTGTCACTGTGTAACACTGTGGTACAGTACTGGTGGGGATGGGTCTGTCACTGTGTAACACTGGGGTACAGTACTGGTGGGTCGGGTCTGTCACTGTATAACATGGGACAGTACTGGTGGGGTCTGTCACTGTATAACACTGGGGTACAGTACTGGTGGGGACGGGTCAGTCACTGTGTAACACTGGGGTACAGTACTGGTGGGGACAGGTCTGTCACTGTGAAGCATTGGGGTACAGTACTGGTGGGGACAGGTCTGTCACTGTATAACACGGTGGTACAGTACTGGTGGGGATGGGTCTGTCACTGTACACACTGGGGTACAGGACTGGTGGGGACAGGTCTGTCACTGTATAACACCGGGGTACAGTACTGGTGCGGATGAGTCTGTCACTGTATAACACTGGGGTACAGTACAGGTGGGGACAGGTCTGTCACTGTATAACACTGGGGTACAGTACTGATGGGGACGGGATGTCACTGTATAACACTGGGGTACAGTACTGGTGGGCACAGGTCTTTCACTGTATAACACTGGGGTACAGTACTGATGGGGACGGGATGTCACTGTATAACACTGGGGTACAGAACTGGCGGGGACAGGTCTGTCACTGTATAACACTGGGGTATAGTACCGGTGGGGACGGGTCTGTCACTGTATAACACTGGGGTACAGTACTGGTGGGGTCGGGTCTGTCACTGTATAACACTGGGGTACAGTACTGGTGGGGACAGTTCTGTCAGTGTATAACACCGGGGTACAGTACTGGTGCGGACGGGTCTGTCAGTGTATAACAGTGGAGTACAGTACAGGTGGGGACAGTTCAGTCACTGTATAACACTGGGGTACAGTACTGGTGGAGACGGGTCTGTCACTGCGTAACGCTGGGGTACAATACAGGTGGGGACGGGTTTGTTACTGTATAACACATGAGTACAGTACTGGTGGGGACAGGTCTGTCACTGTATAACACTGTGGTACAGTACTGGTGGGGATGGGTCTGTCACTGTATAACACTGGGGTACAGTACTGGTGGGGACTGGGTCTGTCACTGTATAGCACTGGGGTACAGTACTGGTGGGGATGGGTCTGTCAGTGTATAACACTGGGGTACAGTACTGGTGGGGACTGGGTCTGTCACTGTATAACACTGGGGTACAGTACTGGTGGGGACGGGTCTGTCAGTGTATAACACTGGGGTACAGTACTGGGGGGGACGGGGTCTGTCACTGTATAACACTGGGGTACAGTACTGGTGGGGACGGTGTCTGTCACTGTATAACCCTGGGGTACAGTACTGGTGGGGTCGGGTCTGTCACCGTGTAACACTGGGGTACAGTACTGGTGGGTCGGGTCTGTCACTGTATAACATGGGACAGTACTGGTGGGGACGGGTCTGTCACTGTATAACACTGGGGTACAGTACTGGTGGGGACAGGTCTGTCACTGTGTAACACTGGGGTACAGTACTGGTGGGGACAGGTCTGTCACTGTGAAGCATTGGGGTACAGTACTGGTGGGAACGGGCCTATCACTGCATAACACTAGGGTACAGTACTGGTGGGGACGGGTCTGTCAGTGTATAACACTGGGGTACAGTACTGGTGGGGACGGGTCTGTCACTGTGTAACACTGTGGTACAGTACTGGTGGGGATGGGTCTGTCACTGTGTAACACTGGGGTACAGTACTGGTGGGGACGGATCAGTCACTGTATAACACTGGGGTACAGTACTGGTGGGGACAGGTCTGTCACTGTATAACACTGGGGTACAGTCATGCTGGGGACAGGTCTGTCACTGTATAACACCGGGGTACAGTACTGGTGCGGACGGGTCTGTAACTGCGTAACACTGGGGTACAGTACTGGTGTGGACGGGTCTGTCAGTGTATAACACTGGAGTACAGTACTGGTGGGGACAGGTCTGTCACTGTATAACATTGGGGTACAGTACTGGTGGGGACAGGTCTGTCACTGTATAACATTGGGGTACAGTACTGGTGGAGACAGGTCTGTCACTGTATAACATTGGGGTACAGTACCGGTGGGGACGGGTCTGTCAGTGTCTAACACTGTGGTACAGTACTGGTGGGGACAGGACTGTCACTGTATAACACTGGGGTACAGTACTGGTGGGCACAGGTCTTTCACTGTATAACACTGGGGTACAGTACTGGCGGGGACGGGTCTGTCACTGTATAACACTGGGGTACAGTACTGGTGGGGACGGGTCTGTCACTGTATAACACTGTGGTACAGTACTGGTGGGGATGGGTCTGTCACTGTATAACGCTGGGGTACAGTACTGGTGGGGACTGGGTCTGTCACTGTATAGCACTGGGGTACAGTACTGGTGGGGACGGGTCTGTCAGTGTATAACACTGGGGTACAGTACTGGTGGGGACTGGGTCTGTCACTGTATAACACTGGGGTACAGTACTGGTGGGGACGGGTCTGTCAGTGTGTAACACTGGGGTACAGTACTGGGGGGGACGGGGTCTGTCACTGTATAACACTGGGGTACAGTACTGGTGGGGACGGTGTCTGTCACTGTATAACCCTGGGGTACAGTACTGGTGGGGTCGGGTCTGTCACTGTGTAACACTGGGGTACAGTACTGGTGGGTCGGGTCTGTCACTGTATAACATGGGACAGTACTGGTGGGGACGGGTCTGTCACTGTATAACACTGGGGGACAGTACTGGTGGGGACAGGTCTGTCACTGTGTAACACTGGGGTACAGTACTGGTGGGGACAGGTCTGTCACTGTGAAGCATTGGGGTACAGTACTGGTGGGAACGGGCCTATCACTGCATAACACTAGGGTACAGTACTGGTGGGGACGGGTCTGTCAGTGTATAACACTGGGGTACAGTACTGGTGGGGACGGGTCTGTCACTGTATAACACTGGGGTACAGTACTGGTGGGGACGGGTCAGTCACTGTGTAACACTGGGGTACAGTACTGGTGGGGACAGGTCTGTCATTGTGTAACACTCTGGTACAGTACTGGTGGGGACAGGACTGTCACTGTATAACACTGGGGTACAGTACTGGTGGGCACAGGTCTTTCACTGTATAACACTGGGGTACAGTACTGGCGGGGACGGGTCTGTCACTGTATAACACTGGGGTACAGTACTGGTGGGGACGGGTCTGTCACTGTATAACACTGTGGTACAGTACTGGTGGGGATGGGTCTGTCACTGTATAACGCTGGGGTACAGTACTGGTGGGGACGGGTCTGTCAGTGTATAACACTGGGGTACAGTACTGGTGGGGACTGGGTCTGTCACTGTATAACACTGGGGTACAGTACTGGTGGGGACGGGTCTGTCAGTGTGTAACACTGGGGTACAGTACTGGGGGGGACGGGGTCTGTCACTGTATAACACTGGGGTACAGTACTGGTGGGGACGGTGTCTGTCACTGTATAACCCTGGGGTACAGTACTGGTGGGGTCGGGTCTGTCACTGTGTAACACTGGGGTACAGTACTGGTGGGTCGGGTCTGTCACTGTATAACATGGGACAGTACTGGTGGGGACGGGTCTGTCACTGTATAACACTGGGGTACAGTACTGGTGGGGACAGGTCTGTCACTGTGTAACACTGGGGTACAGTACTGGTGGGGACAGGTCTGTCACTGTGAAGCATTGGGGTACAGTACTGGTGGGAACGGGCCTATCACTGCATAACACTAGGGTACAGTACTGGTGGGGACGGGTCTGTCAGTGTATAACACTGGGGTACAGTACTGGTGGGGACGGGTCTGTCACTGTATAACACTGGGGTACAGTACTGGTGGGGACGGGTCAGTCACTGTGTAACACTGGGGTACAGTACTGGTGGGGACAGGTCTGTCATTGTGTAACACTCTGGTACAGTACTGGTGGGGACAGGACTGTCACTGTATAACACTGGGGTACAGTACTGGTGGGCACAGGTCTTTCACTGTATAACACTGGGGTACAGTACTGGCGGGGACGGGTCTGTCACTGTATAACACTGGGGTACAGTACTGGTGGGGACGGGTCTGTCACTGTATAACACTGTGGTACAGTACTGGTGGGGATGGGTCTGTCACTGTATAACGCTGGGGTACAGTACTGGTGGGGACGGGTCTGTCAGTGTATAACACTGGGGTACAGTACTGGTGGGGACTGGGTCTGTCACTGTATAACACTGGGGTACAGTACTGGTGGGGACGGGTCTGTCAGTGTGTAACACTGGGGTACAGTACTGGGGGGGACGGGGTCTGTCACTGTATAACACAGGGGTACAGTACTGGTGGGGACGGTGTCTGTCACTGTATAACCCTGGGGTACAGTACTGGTGGGGTCGGGTCTGTCACTGTGTAACACTGGGGTACAGTACTGGTGGGTCGGGTCTGTCACTGTATAACATGGGACAGTACTGGTGGGGACGGGTCTGTCACTGTATAACACTGGGGTACAGTACTGGTGGGGACAGGTCTGTCACTGTGTAACACTGGGGTACAGTACTGGTGGGGACAGGTCTGTCACTGTGAAGCATTGGGGTACAGTACTGGTGGGAACGGGCCTATCACTGCATAACACTAGGGTACAGTACTGGTGGGGACGGGTCTGTCAGTGTATAACACTGGGGTACAGTACTGGTGGGGACGGGTCTGTCACTGTATAACACTGGGGTACAGTACTGGTGGGGACGGGTCAGTCACTGTGTAACACTGGGGTACAGTACTGGTGGGGACAGGTCTGTCATTGTGTAACACTCTGGTACAGTACTGGTGGGGACAGGTCTGTCACTGTGAAGCATTGGGGTACAGTACTGGTGGGAACGGGTCTATCACTGTATAACACTGGGGTACAGTACTGGTGGGGACGGGTCTGTCACTGTATAACACTGGGGTACAGTTCTGGTGCGGACGGGTCTGTCACTGTATAACACTGGGGTACAGTACTGGTGGGGACGGGTCTGTCACTGTATAACACTGTGGTACAGTACTGGTGGGGACGGGGTCTGTCACTGTGTAACACTGTGGTACAGTACTGGTGGGGATGGGTCTGTCACTGTGTAACACTGGGGTACAGTACTGGTGGGTCGGGTCTGTCACTGTATAACATGGGACAGTACTGGTGGGGTCTGTCACTGTATAACACTGGGGTACAGTACTGGTGGGGACGGGTCAGTCACTGTGTAACACTGGGGTACAGTACTGGTGGGGACAGGTCTGTCACTGTGTAACACTGGGGTACAGTACTGGTGGGGACAGGTCTGTCACTGTGAAGCATTGGGGTACAGTACTGGTGGTGACAGGTCTGTCACTGTATAACACTGGGGTACAGTACTGGTGGGGATGGGTCTGTCACTGTATACACTGGGGTACAGGACTGGTGGGGACAGGTCTGTCACTGTATAACACCGGGGTACAGTATTGGTGCGGATGAGTCTGTCACTGTATAACACTGAAGTACAGTACAGGTGGGGACAGTTCTGCCACTGTATAACACTGGGGTACAGTACAGGTGGGGACGGGTCTGTCACTGTGTAACACTGGGGTACAGAACTGGTGGGGACAGGTCTGTCACTGTATAACACTGGGGTACAGTACTGGTGGGGACAGGTCTGTCACTGTATAACACCGGGGTACAGTACTGGTGCGGACGGGTCAGTCACTGTGTAACACTGGGGTACAGTCATGCTGGGGACAGGTCTGTCACTGTATGACACCGGGGTACAGTACTGGTGCGGACGGGTCTGTAACTGCGTAACACTGGGGTACAGTACTGGTGTGGACGGGTCTGTCAGTGTATAACACTGGAGTACAGTACTGGTGGGGACAGGTCTGTCACTGTATAACATTGGGGTACAGTACTGGTGGGGACAGGTCTGTCACTGTATAACATTGGGGTACAGTACTGGTGGAGACAGGTCTGTCACTGTATAACACCGGGGTACAGTACTGGTGCGGACGGGTCTGTAACTGCGTAACACTGGGGTACAGTACTGGTGTGGACGGGTCTGTCAGTGTATAACACTGGAGTACAGTACTGGTGGGGACAGGTCTGTCACTGTATAACATTGGGGTACAGTACTGGTGGGGACAGGTCTGTCACTGTATAACATTGGGGTACAGTACTGGTGGAGACAGGTCTGTCACTGTATAACATTGGGGTACAGTACCGGTGGGGACGGGTCTGTCAGTGTCTAACACTGTGGTACAGTACTGGTGGGGACAGGACTGTCACTGTATAACACTGGGGTACAGTACTGGTGGGCACAGGTCTTTCACTGTATAACACTGGGGTACAGTACTGGCGGGGACGGGTCTGTCACTGTATAACACTGGGGTACAGTACTGGTGGGGACGGGTCTGTCACTGTATAACACTGTGGTACAGTACTGGTGGGGATGGGTCTGTCACTGTATAACGCTGGGGTACAGTACTGGTGGGGACTGGGTCTGTCACTGTATAGCACTGGGGTACAGTACTGGTGGGGACGGGTCTGTCAGTGTATAACACTGGGGTACAGTACTGGTGGGGACTGGGTCTGTCACTGTATAACACTGGGGTACAGTACTGGTGGGGACGGGTCTGTCAGTGTGTAACACTGGGGTACAGTACTGGGGGGGACGGGGTCTGTCACTGTATAACACTGGGGTACAGTACTGGTGGGGACGGTGTCTGTCACTGTATAACCCTGGGGTACAGTACTGGTGGGGTCGGGTCTGTCACTGTGTAACACTGGGGTACAGTACTGGTGGGTCGGGTCTGTCACTGTATAACATGGGACAGTACTGGTGGGGACGGGTCTGTCACTGTATAACACTGGGGGACAGTACTGGTGGGGACAGGTCTGTCACTGTGTAACACTGGGGTACAGTACTGGTGGGGACAGGTCTGTCACTGTGAAGCATTGGGGTACAGTACTGGTGGGAACGGGCCTATCACTGCATAACACTAGGGTACAGTACTGGTGGGGACGGGTCTGTCAGTGTATAACACTGGGGTACAGTACTGGTGGGGACGGGTCTGTCACTGTATAACACTGGGGTACAGTACTGGTGGGGACGGGTCAGTCACTGTGTAACACTGGGGTACAGTACTGGTGGGGACAGGTCTGTCATTGTGTAACACTCTGGTACAGTACTGGTGGGGACAGGACTGTCACTGTATAACACTGGGGTACAGTACTGGTGGGCACAGGTCTTTCACTGTATAACACTGGGGTACAGTACTGGCGGGGACGGGTCTGTCACTGTATAACACTGGGGTACAGTACTGGTGGGGACGGGTCTGTCACTGTATAACACTGTGGTACAGTACTGGTGGGGATGGGTCTGTCACTGTATAACGCTGGGGTACAGTACTGGTGGGGACGGGTCTGTCAGTGTATAACACTGGGGTACAGTACTGGTGGGGACTGGGTCTGTCACTGTATAACACTGGGGTACAGTACTGGTGGGGACGGGTCTGTCAGTGTGTAACACTGGGGTACAGTACTGGGGGGGACGGGGTCTGTCACTGTATAACACTGGGGTACAGTACTGGTGGGGACGGTGTCTGTCACTGTATAACCCTGGGGTACAGTACTGGTGGGGTCGGGTCTGTCACTGTGTAACACTGGGGTACAGTACTGGTGGGTCGGGTCTGTCACTGTATAACATGGGACAGTACTGGTGGGGACGGGTCTGTCACTGTATAACACTGGGGTACAGTACTGGTGGGGACAGGTCTGTCACTGTGTAACACTGGGGTACAGTACTGGTGGGGACAGGTCTGTCACTGTGAAGCATTGGGGTACAGTACTGGTGGGAACGGGCCTATCACTGCATAACACTAGGGTACAGTACTGGTGGGGACGGGTCTGTCAGTGTATAACACTGGGGTACAGTACTGGTGGGGACGGGTCTGTCACTGTATAACACTGGGGTACAGTACTGGTGGGGACGGGTCAGTCACTGTGTAACACTGGGGTACAGTACTGGTGGGGACAGGTCTGTCATTGTGTAACACTCTGGTACAGTACTGGTGGGGACAGGACTGTCACTGTATAACACTGGGGTACAGTACTGGTGGGCACAGGTCTTTCACTGTATAACACTGGGGTACAGTACTGGCGGGGACGGGTCTGTCACTGTATAACACTGGGGTACAGTACTGGTGGGGACGGGTCTTTCACTGTATAACACTGTGGTACAGTACTGGTGGGGATGGGTCTGTCACTGTATAACGCTGGGGTACAGTACTGGTGGGGACGGGTCTGTCAGTGTATAACACTGGGGTACAGTACTGGTGGGGACTGGGTCTGTCACTGTATAACACTGGGGTACAGTACTGGTGGGGACGGGTCTGTCAGTGTGTAACACTGGGGTACAGTACTGGGGGGGACGGGGTCTGTCACTGTATAACACTGGGGTACAGTACTGGTGGGGACGGTGTCTGTCACTGTATAACCCTGGGGTACAGTACTGGTGGGGTCGGGTCTGTCACTGTGTAACACTGGGGTACAGTACTGGTGGGTCGGGTCTGTCACTGTATAACATGGGACAGTACTGGTGGGGACGGGTCTGTCACTGTATAACACTGGGGTACAGTACTGGTGGGGACAGGTCTGTCACTGTGTAACACTGGGGTACAGTACTGGTGGGGACAGGTCTGTCACTGTGAAGCATTGGGGTACAGTACTGGTGGGAACGGGCCTATCACTGCATAACACTAGGGTACAGTACTGGTGGGGACGGGTCTGTCAGTGTATAACACTGGGGTACAGTACTGGTGGGGACGGGTCTGTCACTGTATAACACTGGGGTACAGTACTGGTGGGGACGGGTCAGTCACTGTGTAACACTGGGGTACAGTACTGGTGGGGACAGGTCTGTCATTGTGTAACACTCTGGTACAGTACTGGTGGGGACAGGTCTGTCACTGTGAAGCATTGGGGTACAGTACTGGTGGGAACGGGTCTATCACTGTATAACACTGGGGTACAGTACTGGTGGGGACGGGTCTGTCACTGTATAACACTGGGGTACAGTTCTGGTGCGGACGGGTCTGTCACTGTATAACACTGGGGTACAGTACTGGTGGGGACGGGTCTGTCACTGTATAACACTGTGGTACAGTACTGGTGGGGACGGGGTCTGTCACTGTGTAACACTGTGGTACAGTACTGGTGGGGATGGGTCTGTCACTGTGTAACACTGGGGTACAGTACTGGTGGGTCGGGTCTGTCACTGTATAACATGGGACAGTACTGGTGGGGTCTGTCACTGTATAACACTGGGGTACAGTACTGGTGGGGACGGGTCAGTCACTGTGTAACACTGGGGTACAGTACTGGTGGGGACAGGTCTGTCACTGTGTAACACTGGGGTACAGTACTGGTGGGGACAGGTCTGTCACTGTGAAGCATTGGGGTACAGTACTGGTGGTGACAGGTCTGTCACTGTATAACACTGGGGTACAGTACTGGTGGGGATGGGTCTGTCACTGTATACACTGGGGTACAGGACTGGTGGGGACAGGTCTGTCACTGTATAACACCGGGGTACAGTATTGGTGCGGATGAGTCTGTCACTGTATAACACTGAAGTACAGTACAGGTGGGGACAGTTCTGCCACTGTATAACACTGGGGTACAGTACAGGTGGGGACGGGTCTGTCACTGTGTAACACTGGGGTACAGAACTGGTGGGGACAGGTCTGTCACTGTATAACACTGGGGTACAGTACTGGTGGGGACAGGTCTGTCACTGTATAACACCGGGGTACAGTACTGGTGCGGACGGGTCAGTCACTGTGTAACACTGGGGTACAGTCATGCTGGGGACAGGTCTGTCACTGTATGACACCGGGGTACAGTACTGGTGCGGACGGGTCTGTAACTGCGTAACACTGGGGTACAGTACTGGTGTGGACGGGTCTGTCAGTGTATAACACTGGAGTACAGTACTGGTGGGGACAGGTCTGTCACTGTATAACATTGGGGTACAGTACTGGTGGGGACAGGTCTGTCACTGTATAACATTGGGGTACAGTACTGGTGGAGACAGGTCTGTCACTGTATAACATTGGGGTACAGTACCGGTGGGGACGGGTCTGTCAGTGTCTAACACTGTGGTACAGTACTTGTGGGGACAGGTCTGTCACTGTATAACACTGGGGTACAGTACTGATGGGGACGGGATGTCACTGTATAACACTGGGGTACAGAACTGGCGGGGACAGGTCTGTCACTGTATAACACTGGGGTATAGTACTGGTGGGGACAGGTCTGTCACTGTATAACACTGGGGTACAGTACTGGTGGGGACGGGTGTGTTACTGTATAACACTGGGGTACAGTACTGGTGGGGTCGGGTCTGTCACTGTATAACACTGGGGTACAGTACTGGTGGGGACAGTTCTGTCAGTGTATAACACCGGGGTACAGTACTGGTGCGGACGGGTCTGTCAGTGTATAACAGTGGAGTACAGTACAGGTGGGGACAGTTCAGTCACTGTATAACACTGGGGTACAGTACTGGTGGGGCTGGGGTCTGTCACTGTATAACATTGGGGTACAGTACTGGTGGAGACGGGTCTGTCACTGCGTAACTCTGGGGTACAATACAGGTGGGGACGGGTTTGTTACTGTATAACACATGAGTACAGTACTGGTGGGGACGGGTCTGTCACTGTATAACACTGGGGTACAGTCATGCTGGGGACAGGTCTGTCACTGTATAACACCGGGGTACAGTACTGGTGCGGACGGGTCTGTAACTGCGTAACACTGGGGTACAGTACTGGTGTGGACGGGTCTGTCAGTGTATAACACTGGAGTACAGTACTGGTGGGGACAGGTCTGTCACTGTATAACATTGGGGTACAGTACTGGTGGGGACAGGTCTGTCACTGTATAACATTGGGGTACAGTACTGATGGGGACGGGTCTGTCAGTGTCTAACACTGTGGTACAGTACTGGTGGGGACAGGTCTGTCACTGTATAACACTGGGGTACAGTACTGGTGGGCACAGGTCTTTCACTGTATAACACTGGGGTACAGTACTGATGGGGACGGGATGTCACTGTATAACACTGGGGTACAGAACTGGCGGGGACAGGTCTGTCACTGTATAACATTGGGGTATAGTACTGGCAGGGACGGGTCTGTCACTGTATAACCCTGGGGTACAGTACTGGTGGGGACGGGTCTGTCACTGTATAACACTGTGGTACAGTACTGGTGGGGATGGGTCTGTCACTGTATAACACTGGGGTACAGTACTGGTGGGGACGGGTCTGTCAGTGTATAACACTGGGGTACAGCACTGGTGGGGACTGGGTCTGTCACTGTATAACACTGGGGTACAGTACTGGTGGGGACGGGTCTGTCAGTGTATAACACTGGGGTACAGTGCTGGGGCGGACGGGGACTGTCGCTGTATAACCCTGGGGTACAGTACTGGTGGGGTCGGGTCTGTCATTGTGTAACACTGGGGTACAGTACTGGTGGGTCGGGTCTGTCACTGTATAACATGGGACAGTACTGGTGGGGACGGGTCTGTCACTGTATAACACTGGGGTACAGTACTGGTGGGGACAGGTCTGTCACTGTGTAACACTGGGGTACAGTACTGGTGGGGACAGGTCTGTCACTGTGAAGCACTGGGGTACAGTACTGGTGGGAACGGGCCTATCACTGCATATCACTAGGGTACAGTACTGGTGGGGACGGGTCTGTCAGTGTATAACACTGGGGTACAGTACTGGTGGGGACGGGTCTGTCACTGTATAACACTGGGGTACAGTACTGGTGGGGACGGGTCTGTCACTGTATAACACTGGGGGACTGTACTGGTGCAGACAGGTCTCTCACTGTATAACACTGGGATACAGTACTGGTGGGGACGGGTCTTTCACTGTATAACACTGGGGTACAGTACTGTTGGCGACGGGGTCTGTCACTGTATAACACTGGGGTACAGTACTGGTGGGGACGAGTGTGTCACTGTATAACACTGGGGTACAGTGCTGGTGGGGACGGGTCTGTCACTGTATAACTTTGGACAGTGCTGGTGGGGACGGGTCTGTCACTGTATAACACTGGGGTACAGTTCTGGTGCGGACGGGTCTGTCACTGTATAACACTGGGGTACAGTACTGGTGGGGACGGGTCTGTCACTGTATAACACTGTGGTACAGTACTGGTGGGGACGGGGTCTGTCACTGTGTAACACTGTAGTACAGTACTGGTGGGGATGGGTTTGTCACTGTGTAACACTGGGGTACAGTCCTGGTGGGTCGGGTCTGTCACTGTATAACATGGGACAGTACTGGTGGGGTCTGTCACTGTATAACACTGGGGTACAGTATTGGTGGGGACGGGTCAGTCACTGTGTAACACTGGGGTACAGTACTGGTGGGGACAGGTCTGTCACTGTACAACACTGGGGTACAGTAATGGAGGGGACGGGTCTGTCCCTGTATAACACTGGGTACAGTAATGATGGGGACGGGTCTGCCACTGTGTAACACTGGGGTACAGTACTGGTGGGTACAGGTCTGTCACTGTATGACTGGGGTACATTGCTGGTGGGGACAGGTCTGTCACTGTAACACTGGGGTACAGTACTGGTGGGGAAAGGTCTGTTACTGTGTAACACTAGGGTACAGTATTGTAAGGGGTGTCTTGTGGTGCAGTGTGCAACATCCCTGCCGTTTGTCCAGAAACTCTGGATTCAAGTCCTTACTCAGGATTGATGGTCAAAGGATGGAGTGTACATAACGCAGCCAGACTGACACCCAGTTTGGGTTCTGCCAGGGCCACTCAGCTCCTGACCTCGTTACAGCCTTGGATCAAACATAGACAAAAGAGCTGAACTCCCAAGGTGAGTTGAGAATGACTGCCCTTGACTTCAAGGCAGCATTTGACCGAGTGTGGCATCAAGGAGCCCGAGCAAAACTGGAGTCAATGGGAATCAAGGGGAAAACTCTCCGCTGGTTGGAGTCATACCTAGCACAAAGGAAAATGGTTGTGGTTTTTGGAGGTCAGTCATCTCAGCTCCAGGACATCATTGCAAGTGTTCCTCAGGGTAGTGTCCTAGACCCAACCATCATCACTGACCTTCCTTCCATCACAAGCTCAGGAGTGGGGATGTTCGTACAATATTCAGCACCATTCGCAACTCCTCAGATACTGAAGCAGTCCATGTCCAAATGCAGCAAAACCTGGACAATATCCAGGCTTGGGGCTGACAAGTGGCAAGTAACATTCACGCCACACAAGTACCAGGCAATGACCATCTCCAACAAGAGAGAATCTAACCATCGCCCCTTGACATTCAATGGCATTACCATCACTGAATCCCCCACTATCAACTTCCTGGGGGTTACCATTGACCAGAAACTGAACTGGACCTAGCCATATCAATACTGTGGCTGCAAGAGCAGGTCAGAGGCTGGGAATCTTGCGTAAAGGTGTGGGGGAGGGGGGGGGTTTCCTAATCAGGCATACCGCAGAAGACGATGACAAACCACTATGGTACTTTGGCCGCGGGTGACCACAGACCCACCCAATGGAAGCCCACAGTCGCCAATGTCCACCTGAGGGCGTGGCACCTGAATGGAGGTTGGAACTCTTGACGCAACAGCAGGGTGGGGTGAGGTGGGGTGGTGGGGGGGGGGGGGGGGGGGGGGGGTGGGGGGTGGTGGTGGCTGAGGGTGGTGGTGGTGGTGGTGGGGGTCTGACCAGGACCAACAAACCGCAAAAGGCCCCTGGCCACACCCAGCTCAGGGCCCGATCCTGCGTCCGCCAAGAGGGCGACCTTTGACCCCCACCCCGCCACCAAGTGCGCTAACCCGGGGTCAACGCCAAGGGGCGCCGGCAGTGCCCGGGGGCAGCAGGGGCACCCCCGGGGCTGGCCGCAGGAGTTTCGGTCAAGCCGGTGCCCCCTTTCAGCCCCAAAGAAGCCCTCCGGCCATGGTTACCATGGTAACGTGCCCCTTAGCCGGGCAAAGGGGTGGGGAGGGTCAAGGGAAGGAAGGAGGATGGGGGGGGGGGTGCAACTTTCCGCCTCCACTACCCCCCACCCTCACCCTAGCTGATGCAAACCCCTGCCCCGCTCTTGCCCCCCCCACCCTGTCAGGGGCTGCCGAGGCCGGCGGCCCTTTGCCACTTACCATCCAGTCAAGACGGAGCGATGAACAGCAGGGCAGCTCCCCTCCGGGCAAAGCCAGCGCGCAGGCGCAGCCCGCCCGCGCGGGCCCGCCTGGGATTTGTAGTCCGCCGCGCCGCCGGCCGCCATTGCCGCCGCGCCCCGGCGGACTACAGCTCCCGGCGGGCTCCGCGCGCGCCCCACCCGCCCACCAACCCTCCCGCAGGATTAGCAGCAGGAGGAGGAGGAGGAGGAGCAGCAGGAGGAGCCGTGACGCCATCAGACCGCGACACCACAAAACAGACCGCTCCCGCCTCCTGCCGCCGCATGGCCTGCCGGGAGTTGTAGTCTAGCCGCCCCCACACCTCCTGCGTCCACCCCAATGGGGCGCCCCCCCCCACAAACCAAGAGGGGGAACTACAACTCCCAAGATGCCCACCTACCTCCCATGGCCTCCTTGGCCAACAAACACCCCAACTTTCTCCTCGATGCAGAAACCCCGCCGCCCCCCCCCCCGCCCCCACAACCCGCCCGCCTGTCACCGCCATCCCCCCACCCTGAGCCCGAAGCACCACGACCAGGCCCGAGAGCCTGGGGGCGAGGGGGCGCCCTGCTTTTGACGCATGCCCCTTTGACCCCCCCGAAGGACGTCAATGGGGTCAAGGGGCCGGTGGCCGGGGTTGGGGGCGGACGGCAGGTACGGGATGGAACGGCATGAGCCCCGCAACCCCAGCCAGGATGCCAACCAAGAACCCTTGCAACATACCGCACCCCCCATTGCCCCCCGACAACCCCACAACCCCTCCCCTTGACACCAAATTGGAAAGC
>JANJGN010002129.1:0-85908 GCA_026770705.1 Isurus oxyrinchus
CCACATTCTCCCCGCGGGAGCGAGTCCCACATTCTCCCCGCGGGAGCGAGTCCCACGTTCTCCCCGTGGGAGCGAGTCCCACATTCTCCCCGCGGGAGCAAGTCCCACATTCTCCCCGCGGGAGCGAGTCCCACATTCTCCCCGCGGGAGCGAGTCGCACATTCTGCTCGTGGGAGCGAGTCCCACATTCTCCCCACTCCCCGTGGGAGCGAGTCCCACATTCTCCCCGTGGGAGCGAGTCCCACATTCCCCCCGCTCCCCGCGGGAGCGAGTCCCACATTCTCCCCACTCTCTGGGTAAAGACGTTTCTCCTGAATTCCCCATCGGATTTATCGGTGACTGTCTTATATTGATGACCCCCTAGTTCTGGTCTCTCCCCCCATAAGTGGAAACATCTTCTCTACGTCGACCCTATCGAAACCCTTCCAGAATTTTAAACACTTCGTTCAGGTCACACCCCCCTCAGCCTCCTCCTTTCTAGACAGAAGAGCCCCCGGCCTGTTCAGCCTTTCCTGATGGTTATAACCTCTTCGTTCTTGTATCCTCCATCTGAATGGTTTATTCACACCTCCTCCAGTGTCTCAATATTGTTTTTATAATACAGAGACCAGCACTGTGGGTGGGGGGGGGGGGCAGTCGGGGTGTGGAGTAGTGGGTGGAGTAGGGGTGGGGGCTGGGGGATGGGGTGTGTGGGGGAGTGCTGTGGGGGTGTGGTAGAATGTGGGGGGATGCAGGGAGGTGGGGGGTTGGTGGGGGAGATGGGTAGGGTGTAGGAGGGATGTGGGGGGGATGGGGTTGTAGGGGGTTGTGGGGTGTGGGTGGGATGGGTGGGGGGGATGGGGGTGGGGTGGGGGGGGATGGGGGTGGGGGGGATGGGGCTGTGGGGGAGGTTGTGGGTGATGGGGGTGGGGTGGGTTGTATGGGGCTGTGGGGGAGGTTGGGGGGGATGGGGGTGGGGTGGGTTGTATGGGGCTGTGGGGGAGGTTGGGGGGGATGGGGGTGGGGTGGGGGGGATGGGGGTGGAGTGGGGTGTATGGGGCTGTGGGGGGGGTTGGGGGGGATGGGGGTGGGATGGGGGGTGGGGGTTGGGGGGGATGGGTGGGGGGGTATGGGGCTGTGGGGGGGGGTTGGGGGGGATGGGGGTGGGATGGGGGTTGGGGGGGATGGGTGGAGGGTGGAGTGTGGGGGCTGGAGGGCTGGTGGGGGGGGGGGATGCCGTGAGTTCTCCCCCATTGTCCCGGGGCCAATAATTACCTCGTGACCCGCCTCAGCCCATTCGGCCCATCCTCACTTTGCTGTTTGTGGGAGCTTGCTGTGCGCTCCTTGGCAGCTCCGACCTTTCCAGCAGCGCCTGCGCTCAGTCCGGAGGTCAGACCGGGGTCAGGGATCGGGGGCGGGGTGGGGGGGGGGGGGGGGGTGAACCTGTGGCATCTAAACCCCTGCCGGAAACCCCCCCCGCCCCCCAACTCTCCGCTGCTGTGTCCCGCTCTGAGTGACGCGGGTGCCTGAGCTGCTGACTCAGCCCCGGCCTGAGCAGCGGGCACTACCACACCCAGTTGAATAGCGCTGGGGCGGGGTCAAGGCTGGAAACCAAGCGGCTTCGACTGGGAGCTGAGGATTTGTCCCAGGCAGCCAGAAGCCGCTGTTCGAGAGCTCGGTGCCCGGTCCCCTGCAGAGTAGACGACAGCTCACAGAACCCTCTCCGTCTGCTGCACATTCCAAAGTCAATCATTGGAATTTGAAAGATTCAACGACCTTGAGGCACACGTGTGACCCTTGGGCAGCCTTCAACGCGGGACCGGCACTCCCTCTCCTTACACAAGCCTCTCCGGGAGGCCCTGCTTTAACCCGGCTCCCGGGCTGGGGGTCTGTCCGAAACAGGCTGTAGACCCGAAGGAAAAGGTGTCAGTGCGTTTGGGTCAGGGGTTTGGATTGTGTGTGTTTCGCACATTGTGAGGCAGGAGTGAGACAGGGAGAAAGAAAGAGAGAGAGAGAGGGTGGGGGGAGAGATAGAGATGGCAGAGAGGGAAAGAGGGAGAGAATGAGAGGGGAGGGAGAGAGTGGGGGAGAGAGAGAGGGAGAGAGAGGGGGAGAGAGAGAGGGAGAGAGAGAGAGGGAGAGAACGAGAGGGGAGAGAGAGAGTGGGGGAGAGAGAGAGGGAGAGGGGGAGAGAGAGGGAGAGAGAGAGAGGGAGAGAACGAGAGGGGAGAGAGAGAGTGGAGGAGAGAGAGAGAGAGGGAGAGAGAGAACAAGAGGGGAGAGAGGGAGAGAGGTGGAGAGAGAGAGACAAGGAGAATGAGAGACAGAGAGAAGGAGAATGTGAGAGAGAGAGGGAGAGAAACAGACTGGCTGAGAGGGAGAGGGAGAGAGAGAGGGGGGAGGGAGAGAGAGGGAGGGAGAGAGACGGAGAATGACAGAGAGAGAGGGAGAGAGACAGAGTGGCAGAGACGGAGAGAGAGGGAGATAGAGGGAGAGAGAGAGAGACAGGTAGAATGAGAGAGAGAGGGAGAGATAGAGAGGGAGGGAGAGGGGGGAAAGAGAGGGGGAGGGAGAGAGAGGGGGAGGGAGAGAGACAGGGAGAATGACAGAGAGAGCGGGAGAGAGATAGAGATGGCAGAGAGGGAAAAAGAAAGGGAGAGAGAGAGAACAAGAGGGAGAGAGAGTCAGGGAAAATGAGAGAGAGAGAGGGAGAGAAACAGAATGGCAGAGAGAGAGAGGGAGAGAGAGAGGAAACGAAAGAGAGAGGGGGTGGGGGGAGAGAGAGGGACAGGGAGAGAGGCAGAGATGGAGAGAGAGAGGGAGAGAGGGAGACATAGAGAGAGAGACAGGTAGAATGAGAGAGAGAGTGGCAGAGAGAGAGAATGGGAGAGAGAGAGATAGGGAGACTGAGGGAGAGAGAGGCAGGAGAGTGATTGAGGGACAGAGAGAGAGAAAGAAAAACAGAGGCAGAGAGAGTTAAAGGCACGAGGAGGATGAAGGACAGAGAGAACAAAACAGAGAGAAACAGGGAGAAAGAGAGAATGAGACAGAGAATGAGAAAGGGTGAGAGACAGAGAGATGGAGAAAGAGACAGTGAGACAGAGACTGAGGGAAAGAGGGATAGGTGGAGAGAGAGAGACAATGAGAAAGACTGATAGAAGAGACACAGAGACAGAAAGAGAGAGAGAGATAGAAACAGAGGAAACGATGGAAGAGAGAGCGACAGAGAGAGAACGAGGGAGAGACAGGCAGAGAGAGATGGAGAGAGACAGAGAGAGATGGAGGGAAAGAGAGAGAGAGTCAGAGTGGCCAGAGACAGAGACAGAGAGAAAGAGAGAGCGAACGGCAGGGAGGGGGAGAGAGACTCAGAGACAGACAGCGACAGAGATACTGACAGAGGGGACATGCAATGGAGAGAGAGTGACAGAGAGGCAGACAGAGAGAGAGAGAGAGAGAGACAGATGGAGACAATTTACCATTAAAGTTACATTTCAGCCAACTCCAGCATGATGCCACCACCAAACACATCTTCCCTTCACCCCCCTGGCGGCATTCCGTAGGGATCGTTCCCTCTGGGACACCCCGGTCCACTCCTCCATCACCCCCTACACCTCAACCCCCTCCCATGGCACCTTCCCATGCAACCGCAGAAGGTGCAACACCTGCCCCTTCACTTCCTCTCTCCTCACCGTCCAAGGGCCCAAACACTCCTTTCAAGTGAAGCAGCATTTCACTTGCACTTCCTTCAGTTTAGTCTACTGCATTCGTTGCTCCCAATGCGGTTTCCTCTACACTGGAGAGACCAAACGCAGACTGGGTGACCACTTTGCAGAACACCTTCGGTCTGTCCACAAGCATTGCCCAGATCTCCCTGTTGCTTGCCATTTCAACACTCCACCCTGCTCTCTTGCCCACATGTCTGTCCTTGGCTTGCTGCATTGTTCCAGTGAAGCTCAATGCAAACTGGAGGAACAGCACCTCATCTTCCGACGAGGCACTTTACAGCCTTCCGGTCTGAATACTGAATTCAACAACTTTAGATCATGAACTCTCTCCTCCATCCCCACCCCCTTTCCGATCCCCTTTTTTTCCAATAATTTATATATATTTTTCTTTTCCCACCTATTTCCATTATTTTTAAATGTATTTCCATCCATTGTTTTATCTCTACCTTTTAGCCTATTTCGATTCCTTCACCCCACCCCACCCCCACTAGGACTATCTGTACCTTGCTCGTCCTGCTTTCTACCCTTAATTAGCACATTCCTTCAATAATATCACCACCTTCAACACCTCTTTGTCCTTCTGTCTGTGACAGCATTTGCATATCTCCACCTCTACCTGTCCCGCCCTCCCTTAAACCAGTTTATATTTCACCCCTTCCTATTTCTCCTTAGTTCTGCTGAAGGGTCATGAGGACTTGAAATGTTAACTGTGTCCCTCTCCGCAGATGCTGCCAGACCTGCTGAGTTTTTCCAGGTATTTCTGTTTCTGTTTTTGTTTTACATTTCTGTCAGGCAACTCCAGTTAATTAATGACGTAACTAGTAAGAACCGGGTTGTCTAACCAGTGGTGCTAACTCTTCTTGGGAGAGTCTTGGCTCATACAAATATAGGTGGTCTGGCTAAGTGCACCATGTTAACATGCTCGAGCATAATGTCTCATTACTGCTTGAGACGAGTGTGTGATCTTGGGAATTTGGTGAGTGAGGGAATTCGGCACAGTGAGGGAGGAGGTCCTGTTCTGACATTTTAGATGAAAGGTAATAAATTATTTCATAAATTTCAGCGGGATCACGGGGAGACTCAAATAATTCAATGGAGTGTACTCCCAGGATCAAGCGTGAAAGATTACACACCAAATCCATCTTGGGGTTCAAAACTCTCCACGGGCTTGCACCCTCCCTATCTCTGTAACCTCCTCCAGACCCTACACCCCTCCCTATCTCTGTAAGATCCACCAGCCCCAACATCCCCTCCCTATCTCTGTAAGATCCTCCAGCCCCAACACCCCTCCCTATCTCTGTAACCTCCTCCAGCCCCTACACCCCTCCCTATCTCTGTAACCTCCTCCAGCACCTACACCCTCCCTATCTCTGTAACCTCCACCAGTCCCTACACCCCTCCCTATCTCTGTAACCTCCTCCAGACCCTACACCCTTCCCTATCTCTGTAACCTCCTCCAGCCCCAATACCCCTCCCTATCTCTGTAATCTCCTCCAGCCCCTACACCCCTCCCTATCTCTGTAACCTCCTCCAGCCCCAACATCCCTCCATATCTCTGTAACCTCTTCCAGCCCCTACACCCCTCCCTATCTCTGTAACCTCCTCCAGCCCCAATACCCCTCCCTATCTCTGTAACCTCCTCCAACCCCTACACCCCTCCCTATCTCTGTAACCTCCTCCAGCCCCAACACCCTTCCATATCTCTGTAACCTCCTCCAGCCCCTACACCCCTCCCTATCTCTGTAACCTCCTCCAGCCCCAATACCCCTCCCTATCTCTGTAACCTCCTCCAGCCCCTACACCCCTCCCTATCTCTGTAACCTCCTCCAGCCCCAACACCCCTCCCTATCTCTGTAACCTCCTCCAGCTCCTACACCCTTCCCTATCTCTGTAACCTCCTCCAGCCCCCCACACACCTCCCTATTTCTGTAACCTCCTCCAGCCCCAATACCCCTCCCTATCTCTGTAACCTCCTCCAGCCCCCTACACCCCTCCCTATCTCTGTAACCTCCTCCAGCCCCTACACCCCTCCCTATCTCTGTAACCTCCTCCAGCCCCTACACCCCTCTCTATCTCTGTAACCTCCTCCAGACCCTACACCCCTCCCTATCTCTGTAAGATCCTCCAGCCCCAACACCCCCTCCCTATCTCTGTAACCTCCTCCAGTCCCTACACCCCTATCTCTGGAACCTCCTCCAGCCCCAACATCCCTCCCTATCTCTGTAACCTCCTCCAGCTCCTACACCCTTCCCTATCTCTGTAACCTCCTCCAGCCCCCCACACCCCTCCCTATTTCTGTAACCCTCCTCCAGCCCCAATACCCCTCCCTATCTCTGTAACCTCCTCCAGCCCCTACACCCCTCTCTATCTCTGTAACCTCCTCCAGACCCTACACCCCTCCCTATCTCTGTAAGATCTTCCAGACCCTACACCCCTCCCTATCTCTGTAACCGCCTCCAGCCCCTACACCCCTCCCTATCTCTGTAACCTCCTCCAGCCCCCACACCCCTCCCTATCTCTGTAACCTCCTCCAGCCCCTACACCCCTCCCTATGTCTGTAACCTCCTCCAGCCCCTATACCGCTCCCTATCTCTGTAACCACCTCCAGCCCCTACAACCCTCCCTATCTCTGTAACCTCCTCCAGTCCCTACACCCCTCCCTATCTCTGTAAGCTCCTCCAGCCCCTACACACCTCCCAATCTCTGTAACCTCCTCCAGCCCCTACACCCCTCCCTATCTCTGTAAACTCCTCCAGCCCCTACACCCCCTCCCTATCTCTGTAAACTCCTCCAGCCCTTACAACGCCTCCCTATCTCTGTAACCTCCTCCAGCCCCTACACCCCTCCCCAACTCTGTAACCTCCTCCAGCCCCTACACCCCTCCCATCTCTGTAACATCCTCCAGCCCCTACACACCTCCCTATCTCTGTAACCCCCTCCAGCCCCTACACCCCTCCCTATCTCTGTAAACTCCTCCAGCCCCTACACCCCTCCCTATCTCTGTAAACTCCTCCAGCCCCTACACCCCTCCCTATCTCTGTAACCTCCTCCAGCCCCTACACCCCTCCCTATCTCTGTAACCTCCTCCAGCCCCTACACCATTCCCTATCTCTCTAACCTCCTCCAGCCCCTACACCCCCTATCTCTGTAACCTCCTCCAGACCCTACACCCCTCCCTATCTCTGTAACCTCCTCCAGCCCCTACACCACTCCCTATCTCTGTAACCTCCTCCAGCCCCTACACACCCCTCCCTATATCTGTAACCTTCTCCAGCCCCTACACCCCTCCCTATCTCGGTAACCTCCTCCAGCCCCTACACCCCTCCCTATCTCTGTAACCAACTCCAGCCCCTACACCCCTCTCTATCTCTGTAACCTCCACCAGCCCCTACACCCCTCCCTATCTCTGTAACCTCCTCCAGCCCCTACACCCCTCCCTATCTCTGTAACCACCTCCAGCCCCTACAACCCTCTCTATCTCTGTAACCTCCTCCAGTCCCTACACCCCTCCCTATCTCCGTAAGCTCCTCCAGCCCCTACACACCTCCTATCTCTGTAATCTCCTCCAGCTCCTACACCCATCCCTATCTCTGTAACCTCCTCCAGCCCCTACACCCCTCCCTATCTCTGTAAACTCCTCCAGCCCCTACACCCCTCCCGATCTCTGTAACCTCACCCAGCTCCTACATCCCTCCCTAACTCTGTAAACTCCTCCAGCCCCTACAACCCTCCCATCTCTGTAACATCCTCCAGCCCCTACACCCCTCCCTATCTCTGTAACTTCCTCCAGCCCCTACACCCCCTCCCTATCTCTGTAACCTGCTCCAGCCCCTATACCCCTCCCTATCTCTGAAACCTCCTCCAGCCCTCCCTATTTCTATAACCTCTTCCAGCACCCTACACCCCTCCCTATCTCTGTAACATCCTCCAGCCCCTACACCCCTCCCTATCTCTGCAACCTCCTCCAGCACCTACACCCCCTCCCTATCTCTGTAACCTCCTCCAGCCCCAACAGCCCTCCCTATCTCTGTAACCTCCTCCAGCCCCTACACCCCCTCCCTATTTCTGTAACCTCTTCCAGCCCCTACACCCCTCCCTATCTCTGTAACCTCCTCCAGCCCCTACACCCCTCCCTATCTCTGTAACATCCTCCAGCCCCTACACCCCTCCCTATCTCTGTAACCTCCTCCAGCCCCCTACACCCCTCCCAATCTCTGTAACGTCCTCCAGCCCTCCCTATCACTGTAACCTCCTCCAGCCCCTAAAACCCTCCATATCTGTGTGACCTCCGCCAGCCCCTACACCCGTCCCTATCTCTGTAACGTCCGCCAGCCCCTACACCGCTCCCTATCTCTGTAACCTCCTCCAGCCCCTACAACCCTCCCTATCTCTGTAACCTCCTCCACCCCTACACCCCTCCCTATCTCTGTAACCTCCTCCAGCCCCTACACAACTCCCTATCTCTGTAACCTCCTCCAGCCCCTACACCCCTCCCTACCTCTGTAAACTCCTCCAGCCCCTACACCCCTCCCTATCTCTGTAACCTCCTCCAGCCCCTACACCCCTCCCTATCTCTGTAACCAACTCCAGCCCCTACACCCCTCTCTATCTCTGTAACCTCCTCCAGACCCTACACCCCTATCTCTGTAACCTCCTCCAGCCCCTACACCCCTCCCTATATCTGTAACCTCCTCCAGCCCATACACCACTCCCTATCTTTGTAACCTCCTCCAGCCCCTACACCCCTCCCTATCTCTGTAACCTCCTCCAGCCCCTACACCCCTCCCTATATCTGTAACCTCCTCCAGCCCCGACACCCCTCCCTATCTCTGTAACCTCCTCCAGCCCCTACACCCCTCCTTATCTCTGGAACCACCTCCAGCCCTACACCCCTCTCTATCTCGGTAACCTCCTCCAGCCCCTACACCCCTCCCTATCTCTGTAACCTCCTCCAGCCCCTATACACCTCCCTATCTCTGTAACCACCTCCAGCCCCTACAACCCTCTCTATCTCTGTAACCTCCTCCAGTCCCTACACCCCTCCCTATCTCTGTAAGCTCCTCCAGCCCCTACACACCTCCCTATCTCTGTAACCTCCTCCAGCGCCTACACCCCTCCCTATCTCTGTAAGATCCTCCAGCCCCTACACCCCTCCCCTATCTCTGTAACCTCCTCCAGCCCCTACACCCCTCCCTATCTCTGTAACTTCCTCCAGCTCCAACACCCCTCCGTCTCTGTAACCTCCTCCAGCCCCTACACCCATCCCTTTCTATCTAACCTCCTCCAGCCCTACATCCCTCCCCATCTCTGTAACCTCCTCCAGCCCCTACACCCCCTCCCTATCTCTGTAACCTCCTCCAGCACCTACACCACTCCCTATCTCTGTAACCTCCTCCAGCCACTACACCCCTCCCTATCTCTGTAACCTCCTCCAGCCCCGACACCCCCTCCCTATCTCTGTAACCTGCTCCAGCCCCAACACCCCTCCCTATCTCTGTAACCAACCTCCAGCCCCTACACCCCCTCTCTATCTCTGTAACCTCCTCCAGCCCCTACACCCCTCCCTATCTCTGTAACCTCCTCCAGCCCCTACACCCCTCCCTATCTCTGTAACCACATCCAGGCCCAACAACCCTCTCTATCTCTGTAACCTCCTCCAGTCCCTACACACCTCCCTATCTCTGTAAGCTCCTCCAGCCCCTACACACCTCCCTATCTCTGTAACCTGCTCCAGCCCCTACACCCCTCCCTATCTCTGTAACCTCCTCCAGCCCCTACACCCCTATCTCTGTAACCTCCTCCAGCTCCTACACCCCTCCCTATCTCTGTAACCTCCTCCAGACCCTACACCACTCCCTATCTCTGTAACCTCCCTCCAGCCCCTATACCGCTCCCTATCTCTGTAACCACCTCCAGGCCCTACAACCCCTCTCTATCTCTGTAACCTCCTCCAGTCCCTACACCCCTCCCTATCTCTGTAAGCTCCTCCAGCCCCTACACACCTCCCTATCTCTGTAACCTCCCTCCAGCCCCTACACCCCCTCCCTATCTCTGTAACTCCTCCAGCCCCTACACCCCCTCCCTATCTCTGTAAACTCCTCCAGCCCTTACACGCCTCCCTATCTCTGTATCCTCCTCCAGCCCCTACACCCCTCCCTAACTCTGTAAACTCCTCCAGCCCCTACACCCCTCCCATCTCTGTAACATCCTCCAGCCCCTACACCCCTCCCTATCTCTGTAACTTCCTCCAGCCCCTACACCCCTCCCTATCTCTGTTGCCTCCTCCAGCCCCTATACCCCTCCCTATCTCTGAAACCTCCTCGAGCCCTCCCTATCTCTATAACCTCTTCCAGAACCTACACCCCTCCCTATCTCTGTAACATCCTTCAGCCCCTACACCCCTCCCTATTTCTGTAACCTCCTCCAGCCCCTACACCCCTCCCTATCTCTGTAACCTCCTCCAACCCCAACAGCCCCTCCCCATCTCTGTAACCTCCTCCAGCCCCTACACCCCTCCCTATCTCTGTACATCCTCCAGCCCCTACACCCCTCCCTATCTCTGTAACCTCCTCCAGCCCCTACACCCCCTCCCAATCTCTGTAACGTCCTCCAGCCCTCCCTGTCACTGTAACCTCCTCCAGCCCCTAAACCCCTCCCTATCTCTGTGACCTCCGCCTGCCCCTACACCCCTCCCTATCTCTGTAACCTCCTCCAGCCCCGACACCCCTCCCTATCTCTGTAACTTCCTCCAGCTCCTACACCCCTCCGTCTCTGTAACCTCCTCCAGACCCTACATCCCTCCCTATCTCTGTAACATCCTCCAGCCCCTACACCCCTCCCTATCTCGGCAACCTCCTCCAGCCCCTACACCCCTCCCTATCTCTGTAACCTCCTCCAGCCCCAACAGCCCTCCCTATCTCTGTAACCTCCTCCAGCCCCTACACCCCTCCCTATTTCTGTAACCTCTTCCAGCCCCTACACCCCTCCCTATCTCTGTAACCTCCTCCAGCCCCTACACCCCCTCCCTATCTCTGTAACATCCTCCAGCCCCTACACCCCTCCCTATCTCTGTAACCTCCTCCAGCCCCTACACCCCTCCCAATCTCTGTAACGTCCCCCAGCCCTCCCTATCACTGTAACCTCCTCCAGCCCCTAACACCCTCCATATCTGTGTGACCTCCGCCAGCCCCTACACCCGTCCCTATCTCTGTAACGTCCGCCAGCCCCTACACCGCTCCCTATCTCTGTAACCTCCTCCAGCCCCTACAACCCTCCCTATCTCTGTAACCTCCTCCACCCCTACACCCCTCCCTATCTCTGTAACCTCCTCCAGCCCCTACACAACTCCCTATCTCTGTAACCTCCTCCAGCCCCTACACCCCTCCCTACCTCTGTAAACTCCTCCAGCCCCTACACCCCTCCCTATCTCTGTAACCTCCTCCAGCCCCTACACCCCTCCCTATCTCTGTAACCAACTCCAGCCCCTACACCCCTCTCTATCTCTGTAACCTCCTCCAGACCCTACACCCCTCCCTATCTCTGTAACCTCCTCCAGCCCCTACACACCCTCCCTATCTCTGTAACCACATCCAGCCCCAACAACCCTCTCTATCTTTGTAACCTCTTCCAGTCCCTACACCCCCTCCCTATCTCTGAAAGCTCCTCCAGCCCCTACACACCTCCCTATCTCTGTAAACTCCTCCAGCCCCTACACCCCTCCCTATCTCTGTAACCTCCTCCAGCCCCTACACCCCTCCCTATCTCTCTAACCACCTCCAGCCCCTACACCCCTATCTCTGTAACCTCCTCCAGCCCCTACACCCCTCCCTATATCTGTAACCTCCTCCAGCCCATACACCACTCCCTATCTTTGTAACCTCCTCCAGCCCCTACACCCCTCCCTATCTCTGTAACCTCCTCCAGCCCCTACACCCCTCCCTATATCTGTAACCTCCTCCAGCCCCGACACACGCCTCCCTATCTCTGTAAACTCCTCCAGCCCCTACACCCCTCCTTATCTCTGTAACCACCTCCAGCCCTACACCCCTCTCTATCTCTGTAACCTCCTCCAGCCCCTACACCCCTCCCTATCTCTGTAACCTCCTCCAGCCCCTACACCCCTCCCTATCTCTGTAACCACCTCCAGCCCCTAGAACCCTCTCTATCTCTGTAACCTCCTCCAGTCCCTACACCCCTCCCTATCTCTGTAAGCTCCTCCAGCCCCTACACACCTCCCTATCTCTGTAACCTCCTCCAGCGCCTACACCCCTCCCTATCTCTGTAACCTCCTCCAGCCCATAAACCACTCCCTATCTCTGTGACCTCCGCCAGAACCCTACACCCCTCCCTATCTCTGTAACCTCCTCCAGCCCCTACAACCCTCCCTATCTCTGTAACTTCCTCCAGCTCCAACACCCCTCCGTCTCTGTAACCTCCTCCAGCCCCTACACCCATCCCTATCTATCTAACCTCCACCAGCCTTACACCCCTCTCCATCTCTGTAACCTCCTCCAGCCCCTACACCCCTCCCTATCTCTGTAACCTCCTCCAGCACCTACACCACTCCCTATCTCTGTAACCTCCTCCAGCCACTACACCCCTCCCTATCTCTGTAACCTCCTCCAGCCCCGACACCCCTCCATATCTCTGTAAAATGCTCCAGCCCCTACACCCCTCCCTATCTCTGTAACCACCTCCAGCCCCTACACCCCTCTCTATCTCTGTAACCTCCTCCAGCCCCTACACTCCTCCCTATCTCTGTAACCTCCTCCAGCCCCTACACCCCTCCCTATCTCTGTAACCACATCCAGGCCCAACAACCCTCTCTATCTCTGTAACCTCCTCCAGTCCTTACACACCTCCCTATCTCTGTAAGCTCCTCCAGCCCCTACACACCTCCCTATCTCTGTAACCTGCTCCAGCCCCTACACCCCTCCCTATCTCTGTAACCTCCTCCAGCCCCTAAACCCCTCCCTATCTCCCTAACCTCCTCCAGCCCCTACACCCCTATCTCTGTAACCTCCTCCAGCTCCTAAACCCCTCCCTATCTCTGTAACCTCCTCCAGACCCTACACCATTCCCTATCTCTGTAACCTCCTCCAGCCCCTACACCCCTCCCTATGTCTGTAACCTCCTCCAGCCCCTATACCGCTCCCTATCTCTGTAACCACCTCCAGCCCCTACAACCCTCCCTATCTCTGTAAGCTCCTCCAGCCCCTACACACCTCCCTATCTCTGTAACCTCCTCCAGCCCCTACACCCCTCCCTATCTCTGTAAACTCCTCCAGCCCCTACACCCCCTCCCTATCTCTGTAACCTCCTCCAGCCCCTACACCACTCCCTATCTCTGTAACCTCCTCCAGCCCCTACACCACTCCCTATCTCTGTAACCTCCTCCAGCCCCTACACCCCTCCCTATCTCTGTAACCTCCTCCAGCCCCTACACCATTCCCTATCTCTCTAACTTCCTCCAGCCCCTACACCACTATCTCTGTTACCTTCCTCCAGACCCTACACCCCTCCCTATCTCTGTAACCTCCTCCAGCCCCTACACCACTCCCCTATCTCTGTAACCTCCTCCAGCCCCTACACCCCTCCCCTATATCTGTAACCTCCTCCAGCCCCTACACCCCTCCCTATCTCGGTAACCTCCTCCAGCCCCTACACCCCTCCTCTATCTCTGTAACCACCTCCAGCCCCTACACCCCTCTCTATCTCTGTAAACTCCACCAGCCCCTACACCCCTCCCTATCTCTGTAACCTCCTCCAGCCCCTACACCCCTCCCTATCTCTGTAACCACCTCCAGCCCCTACAACCCTCTCTATCTCTGTAACCTCCTCCAGTCCCTACACCCCTCCCTATCTCCGTAAGCTCCTCCAGCCCCTACACACCTCCCTATCTCTGTAATCTCCTCCAGCCCCTACACCCCTCCCTATCTCTGTAACCTCCTCCAGCCCCTACAACCCCTCCCTATCTCTGTAAACTCCTCCAGCCCCTACACCCCTCCCTATCTCTGTAACCTCCTCCAGCCCCTATACCCCTCCCTAACTCTGAAACCTCCTCCAGCCCTCCCTATTTCTATAACCTCTTCCAGCACCTACACCCCTCCCTATCTCTGTAACATCCTCCAGCCCCTACACCCCTCCGTATCTCTGCAACCTCCTCCAGCCCCTATACCCCTCCATATCTCTGTAACCTCCTCCCAGCCCCAACAGCCCTCCCTATCTCTGTAACCCTCCTCCAGCCCCTACACCCCTCCCTATTTCTGTAACCTCTTCCAGCCCCTACACCCCTCCCAATCTCTGTAACCTCCTCCAGCCCCTACACCCCTCCCTATCTCTGTAACATCCTCCAGCCCCTACACCCCCTCCCTATCTCTGTAACCTCCTCCAGCCCCTACACCCCTCCCAATCTCTGTAACGTCCCTCCAGCCCTCCCTATCACTGTAACCTCCTCCAGCCCCTAAAACCCTCCATATCTGTGTGACCTCCGCCAGCCCCTACACCCGTCCCTATCTCTGTAACGTCCGCCAGCCCCTACAACCGCTCCCTATCTCTGTAACCTCCTCCAGCCCCTACAACCCTCCCTATCTCTGTAACCTCCTCCACCCCTACACCCCTCCCTATCTCTGTAACCTCCTCCAGCCCCTACACAACTCCCTATCTCTGTAACCTCCTCCAGCCCCTACACCCCTCCCTACCTCTGTAAACTCCTCCAGCCCCTACACCCCTCCCTATCTCTGTAACCTCCTCCAGCCCCTACACCCCTCCCTATCTCTGTAACCAACTCCAGCCCCTACACCCCTCTCTATCTCTGTAACCTCCTCCAGACCCTACACCCCTATCTCTGTAACCTCCTCCAGCCCCTACACCCCTCCCTATATCTGTAACCTCCTCCAGCCCATACACCACTCCCTATCTTTGTAACCTCCTCCAGCCCCTACACCCCTCCCTATCTCTGTAACCTCCTCCAGCCCCTACACCCCTCCCTATATCTGTAACCTCCTCCAGCCCCGACACCCCTCCCTATCTCTGTAACCTCCTCCAGCCCCTACACCCCTCCTTATCACTGTAACCACCTCCAGCCTTACACCCCTCTCTATCTCTGTAACCTCCTCCAGCCCCTACACCCCTCCCTATCTCTGTAACCTCCTCCAGTCCCTACAACCCTCGCTATCTCTGTAAGCTCCTCCAGCCCCTACACACCTCCCTATCTCTGTAACTTCCTCCAGCGCCTACACCCCTCCCTATCTCTGTAAGATCCTCCAGCCCCTACACCCCTCCCTATCTCTGTAACCTCCTCCAGCCCATAAACCCCTCCCTATCTCTGTGACCTCCACCAGCCCCTACACCCCTCCCTATCTCTGCATCCTCCTCCAGCCCCTACACCCCTCCCTATCTCTGTAACTTCCTCCAGCTCCAACACCCCTCCCTATCTCTGTAACCTCCTCCAGCCCCTACACCCATCCCCATCTATGTAACCTCCTCCAGCCCTACATCCCTCCCCATCTCTGTAACCTCCTCCAGCCCCTACACCCCTCCCTATCTCTGTAACCTCCTCCAGCACCTACACCACTCCCTATCTCTGTAACCTCCTCCAGCCACTACACCCCTCCCTATCTCTGTAACCTCCTCCAGCCCCGACACCCCTCCCTATCTCTGTAACCTGCTCCAGCCCCTACACCCCTCCCTATCTCTGTAACCACCTCCAGCCCCTACACCCCTCTCTATCTCTGTAACCTCCTCCAGCCCCTACACCCCTCCCTATCTCTGTAACCTCCTCCAGCCCCTACACCCCTCCCTATCTCTGTAACCACATCCAGGCCCAACAACCCTCTCTATCTCTGTAACCTCCTCCAGTCCCTACACACCTCCCTATCTCTGTAAGCTCCTCCACCCCCTACACACCTCCCTATCTCTGTAACCTGCTCCAGCCCCTACACCCCTCCCTATCTCTGTAACCTCCACAAGCCCCTAAACCCCTCCCTATCTCTCTAACCTCCTCCAGCCCCTACACCCCTATTTCTGTAACCTCCTCCAGCTCCTAGACCCCTCCCTATCTCTGTAACCTCCTCCAGACCCTACACCACTCCCTATCTCTGTAACCTCCTCCAGCCCCTACACCCCTCCCTATGTCTGTAACCTCTTCCAGCCCCTTTACCGCTCCCTATCTCTGTAACCACCTCCAGGCCCTACAACCCTCTCTATCTCTGTAACCTCCTCCAGTCCCTACACCCCTCCCTATCTCTGTAAGCTCCTCCAGCCCCTACACACCTCCCTATCTCTGTAACATCCTCCAGCCCCTACACCCCTCCCTATCTCTGTAACCTCCTCCAGCCCTTACACCCCTCCCTATCTCAGTAAACTCCTCCAGCCCTTACACGCCTCCCCATCTCTGTAACCTCCTCCAGCCCCTACACCCCTCCCTAACTCTGTAAACTCCTCCAGCCCCTACACCCCTCCCATCTCTGTAACATCCTCCAGCCCCTACACCCCTCCCTATCTCTGTAACTTCCTCCAGCCCCTACACCCCTCGCTATCTCTGTAGCCTCCTCCAGCCCCTATACCCCTCCCTATCTCTGAAACCTCCTCGAGCCCTCCCTATCTCTATAACCTCTTCCAGAACCTACACCCCTCCCTATCTCTGTAACATCCTCCAGCCCCTACACCCCTCCCAATTTCTGTAACCTCCTCCAGCCCCTACACCCCTCCCTATCTCTGTAACCTCCTCCAACCCCAACAGCCCTCCCCATCTCTGTAACCTCCTCCAGCCCCTAAACCCCTCCCTATCTCTCTAACCTCCTCCAGCCCCTACACCCCTATCTCTGTAACCTCCTCCAGCTCCTACACCCCTCCCTATCTCTGTAACCTCCTCCAGCCCCTACACCCCTCCCTATGTCTGTAACCTCCTCCAGCCCCTATACCGCTCCCTATCTCTGTAACCACCTCCAGGCCCTACAACCCTCTCTATCTCTGTAACCTCCTCCAGCCCCTACACCCCTCCCTATCTCTGTAAACTCCTCCAGCCCTTACACGCCTCCCTATCTCTGTAAGCTCCTCCAGCCCCTACACCCCTCCCTAACTCTGTAAACTCCTCCAGCCCCTACACCCCTCCTATCTCTGTAACATCCTCCAGCCCCTACACCCCTCCCTATCTCTGTAACTTCCTCCAGCCCCTACACCCCTCCCTATCTCTGTAGCCTCCTCCAGCCCCTATACCCCTCCCTATCTCTGAAACCTCCTCCAGCCCCTACACCCCTCCCTATCTCTGTAACCACATCCAGCCCCAACAACCCTCTCTATCTTTGTAACCTCTTCCAGTCCCTACACCCCTCCCTATCTCTGAAAGCTCCTCCAGCCCCTACACACCTCCCTATCTCTGTAAACTCCTCCAGCCCCTACACCCCTCCCTATCTCTGTAACCTCCTCCAGCCCCTACACCCCTCCCTATCTCTCTAACCTCCTCCAGCCCCTGCACCCCTATCTCTGTAACCTCCTCCAGCCCCTACACCCCTCCCTATATCTGTAACCTCCTCCAGCCCATACACCACTCCCTATCTTTGTAACCTCCTCCAGCCCCTACACCCCTCCCTATCTCTGTAACCTCCTCCAGCCCCTACACCCCTCCCTATATCTGTAACCTCCTCCAGCCCCGACACGCCTCCCTATCTCTGTAACCTCCTCCAGCCCCTACACCCCTCCTTATCTCTGTAACCACCTCCAGCCCTACACCCCTCTCTATCTCTGTAACCTCCTCCAGCCCCTACACCCCTCCCTATCTCTGTAACCTCCTCCAGCCCCTATACCCCTCCCTATCTCTGTAACCACCTCCAGCCCCTACAACCCTCTCTATCTCTGTAACCTCCTCCAGTCCCTACACCCCTCCCTATCTCTGTAAGCTCCTCCAGCCCCTACACACCTCCCTATCTCTGTAACCTCCTCCAGCGCCTACACCCCTCCCTATCTCTGTAAGATCCTCCAGGCTCTACACCCCTCCCTATCTCTGTAACCTCCTCCAGCCCATAAACCCCTCCCTATCTCTGTGACCTCCGCCAGCCCCTACACCCCTCCCTATCTCTGTAACCTCCTCCAGCCCCTACACCCCTCCCTATCTCTGTAACTTCCTCCAGCTCCAACACCCCTCCGTCTCTGTAACCTCCTCCAGCCCCTACACCCATCCCTATCTATCTAACCTCCTCCAGCCCTACACCCCTCCCCATCTCTGTAACCTCCTCCAGCCCCTACACCCCTCCCTATCTCTGTAACCTCCTCCAGCACCTACACCACTCCCTATCTCTGTAAACTCCTCCAGCCACTACACCCCTCCCTATCTCTGTAACCTCCTCCAGCCCCGACACCCCTCCCTATCTCTGTAACCTGCTCCAGCCCCTACACCCCTCCCTATCTCTGTAACCACCTCCAGCCCCTACACCCCTCTCTATCTCTGTAACCTCCTCCAGCCCCTACACCCCTCCCTATCTCTGTAACCTCCTCCAGCCCCTACACCCCTCCCTATCTCTGTAACCACATCCAGGCCCAACAACCCTCTCTATCTCTGTAACCTCCTCCAGTCCCTACACACCTCCCTATCTCTGTAAGCTCCTCCAGCCCCTACACACCTCCCTATCTCTGTAACCTGCTCCAGCCCCTACACCCCTCCCTATCTCTGTAACCTCCTCCAGCCCCTAAACCCCTCCCTATCTCTCTAACCTCCTCCAGCCCCTACACCCCTATCTCTGTAACCTCCTCCAGCTCCTAAACCCCTCCCTATCTCTGTAACCTCCTCCAGACCCTACACCACTCCCTATCTCTGTAACCTCCTCCAGCCCCTACACCCCTCCCTATGTCTGTAACCTCCTCCAGCCCCTACACACCTCCCTATCTCTGTAACCTCCTCCAGCCCCTACACCCCTCCCTATCTCTGTAAACTCCTCCAGCCCCTACACCCCTCCCTATCTCTTTAAACTCCTCCAGCCCTTACACGCCTCCCTATCTCTGTAACCTCCTCCAGCCCCTACACCCCTCCCCAACTCTGTAACCTCCTCCAGCCCCTACACCCCTCCCATCTCTGTAACATCCTCCAGCCCCTACACCCCTCCCTATCTCTGTAACCCCCTCCAGCCCCTACACCCCTCCCTATCTCTGTAACCTCCTCCAGCCCCTACACCCCTCCCTATCTCTGTAAGCTCCTCCAGCCCCTACACACCTCCCTATCTCTGTAACCTCCTCCAGCGCCTACACCCCTCCCTATCTCTGTAAGATCCTCCAGCCCCTACACCCCTCCCTATCTCTGTAACCTCCTCCAGCCCATAAACCCCTCCCTATCTCTGTGACCTCCGCCAGCCCCTACACCCCTCCCTATCTCTGTAACCTCCTCCAGCCCCTACACCCCTCCCTATCTCTGTAACTTCCTCCAGCTCCAATACCCCTCCGTCTCTGTAACCTCCACCAGCCCCTACACCCATCCCTTTCTATCTAAACTCCTCCAGCCCTACATCCCTCCCCATCTCTGTAACCTCCTCCAGCCCCTACACCCCTCCCTATCTCTGTAACCTCCTCCAGCACCTACACCACTCCCTATCTCTGTAACCTCCTCCAGCCACTACACCCCTCCCTATCTCTGTAACCTCCTCCAGCCCCGACACCCCTCCCTATGTCTGTAACCTCCTCCAGCCCCTATACCGCTCCCTATCTCTGTAACCACCTCCAGGCCCTACAACCCTCTCTATCTCTGTAACCTCCTCCAGTCCCTACACCCCTCCCTATCTCTGTAAGCTCCTCCAGCCCCTACACCCCTCCCTATCTCTGTAACCTCCTCCAGCCCCTACACCCCTCCCATCTCTGTAACATCCTCCAGCCCCTACACCCCTCCCTATCTCTGTTACTTCCTCCAGCCCCTACACCCCTCCCTATCTCTGTAGCCTCCTCCAGCCCCTATACCCCTCCCTATCTCTGAAACCTCCTCGAGCCCTCCCTATCTCTATAACCTCTTCCAGAACCTACACCCCTCCCTATCTCTGTAACATCCTCCAGCCCCTACACCCCTCCCTATTTCTGTAACCTCCTCCAGCCCCTACACCCCTCCCTATCTCTGTAACCTCCTCCAACCCCAACAGCCCTCCCCATCTCTGTAACCTCCTCCAGCCCCTACACCCCTCCCTATCTCTGTAACCTCCTCCAGCCCCTACACCCCTCCCTATCTCTGTAAACTCCTCCAGCCCCTACACCCCTCCCTATCTCTGTAACATCCTCCAGCCCCTACACCCCTCCCTATCTCTGTAACCTCCTCCAGCCCCTACACCCCTCCCAATCTCTGTAACGTCCTCCAGTCCTCCCTGTCACTGTAACCTCCTCCAGCCCCTAAACCCTTCCTATCTCTGTGACCTCCGCCTGCCCCTACACCCCTCCCTATCTCTGTAACCTCCTCCAGCCCCGACACCCCTCCCTATCTCTGTAACTTCCTCCAGCTCCTACACCCCTCCGTCTCTGTAACCTCCTCCAGACCCTACATCCCTCCCTATCTCTGTAACATCCTCCAGCCCCTACACCCCTCCCTATCTCTGTAACCTCCTCCAGCCCCAACAGCCCTCCCTATCTCTGTAACCTCCTCCAGCCCCTACACCCCTCCCTATTTCTGTAACCTCTTCCAGCCCCTACACCCCTCCCTATTTCTGTAACCTCTTCCAGCCCCTACACCCCTCCCTATCTCTGTAACCTCCTCCAGCCCCTACACCCCTCCCTATCTCTGTAACATCCACCAGCCCCTACACCCCTCCCTATCTCTGTAACCTCCTCCAGCCCCTACACCCCTCCCAATCTCTGTAACGTCCCCCAGCCCTCCCTATCACTGTAACCTCCTCCAGCCCCTAAAACCCTCCATATCTGTGTGACCTCCGCCAGCCCCTACACCCGTCCCTATCTCTGTAACGTCCGCCAGCCCCTACACCGCTCCCTATCTCTGTAACCTCCTCCAGCCCCTACAACCCTCCCTATCTCTGTAACCTCCTCCACCCCTACACCCCTCCCTATCTCTGTAACCTCCTCCAGCCCCTACACAACTCCCTATCTCTGTAACCTCCTCCAGCCCCTACACCCCTCCCTACCTCTGTAAACTTCTCCAGCCCCTACACCCCTCCCTATCTCTGTAACCTCCTCCAGCCCCTACACCCCTCCCTATCTCTGTTACCAACTCCAGCCCCTACACCCTTCTCTATCTCTGTAACCTCCTCCAGACCCTACACCCCTCCCCATCTCTGTAACCTCCTCCAGCCCCTACACCCCTCCCAATCTTTGTAACGTCCTCCAGTCCTCCCTGTCACTGTAACCTCCTCCAGCCCCTAAACCCGTCCCTATCTCTGTGACCTCCGCCTGCCCCTACACCCCTCCCTATCTCTGTAACCTCCTCCAGCCCCGACACCCCTCCCTATCTCTGTAACTTCCTCCAGCTCCTACACCCCTCCGTCTCTGTAACCTCCTCCAGACCCTACATCCCTCCCTATCTCTGTAACATCCTCCAGCCCCTACACCCCTCCCTATCTCTGCAACCTCCTCCAGCCCCTACACCCCTCCCTATCTCTGTAACCTCCTCCAGCCCCAACAGCCCTCCCTATCTCTGTAACCTCCTCCAGCCCCTACACCCCTCCCTATTTCTGTAACCTCTTCCAGCCCCTACACCCCTCCCTATTTCTGTAACCTCTTCCAGCCCCTACACCCCTCCCTATCTCTGTAACCTCCTCCAGCCCCTCCACCCCTCCCTATCTCTGTAACATCCACCAGCCCCTACACCCCTCCCTATCTCTGTAACCTCCTCCAGCCCCTACACCCCTCCCAATCTCTGTAACGTCCCCCAGCCCTCCCTATCACTGTAACCTCCTCCAGCCCCTAAAACCCTCCATATCTGTGTGACCTCCGCCAGCCCCTACACCCGTCCCTATCTCTGTAACGTCCGCCAGCCCCTACACCGCTCCCTATCTCTGTAACCTCCTCCAGCCCCTACAACCCTCCCTATTTCTGTAACCTCCTCCACCCCTACACCCCTCCCTATCTCTGTAACCTCCTCCAGCCCCTACACAACTCCCTATCTCTGTAACCTCCTCCAGCCCCTACACCCCTCCCTACCTCTGTAAACTCCTCCAGCCCCTACACCCCTCCCTATCTCTGTAACCTCCTCCAGCCCCTACACCCCTCCCTATCTCTGTAACCAACTCCAGCCCCTACACCCCTCTCTATCTCTGTAACCTCCTCCAGACCCTACACCCCTCCCCATCTCTGTAACCTCCTCCAGCCCCTACACCCCTCCCTATCTCTGTAACCACATCCAGCCCCAACAACCCTCTCTATCTTTGTAACCTCTTCCAGTCCCTACACCCCTCCCTATCTCTGAAAGCTCCTCCAGCCCCTACACACCTCCCTATCTCTGTAAACTCCTCCAGCCCCTACACCCCTCCCTATCTCTGTAACCTCCTCCAGCCCCTACAACCCTCCCTATCTCTCTAACCTCCTCCAGCCCCTACACCCCTATCTTTGTAACCTCCTCCAGCCCCTACACCCCTCCCTAACTCTGGAACCTCCTCCAGCCCCTACACCCCTCCCTATATCTGTAACCTCCTCCAGCCCCGACACGCCTCCCTACCTCTGTAACCTCCTCCAGCCCCTACACCCCTCCGTATCTCTGTAACCACCTCCAGCCCTACACCCCTCTCTAACTCTGTAACCTCCTCCAGCCCCTACACCCCTCCCTATCTCTGTAACCTCCTCCAGCCCCTACACCCCTCCCTATCTCTGTAACCACCTCCAGCCCCTACAACCCTCTCTATCTCTGTAACCTCCTCCAGTCCCTACACCCCTCCCTATCTCTGTAAGCTCCTCCAGCCCCTACAAACCTCCCTATCTCTGTAACCTCCTCCAGCGCCTACACCCCTCCCTATCTCTGAAAGATCCTCCAGCCCCTACACCCCTCCCTATCTCTGTAACCTCCTCCAGCCCATAAACCCCTCCCTATCTCTGTGACCTCCGCCAGCCCCTACACCCCTCCCTATCCCTGTAACCTCCTCCAGCCCCTACACCCCTCCCTATCTCTGTAACTTCCTCCAGCTCCAACACCCCTCCGTCTCTGTAACCTCCTCCAGCCCCTACACCCATCCCTAACTAACTAACCTCCACCAGCCCTACACCCCTCTCCATCTCTGTAACATCCTCCAGCCCCTACACCGCTCCCTATCTCTGTAACCTCCTCCAGCACCTACACCACTCCCTATCTCTGTAACCTCCTCCAGCCACTACACCCCTCCCTATCTCTGTAACCTCCTCCAGCCCCGACACCCCTCCCTATCTCTGTAACCTGCTCCAGCCCCTACACCCCTCCCTATCTCTGTAACCACATCCAGGCCCAACAACCCTCTCTATCTCTGTAACCTCCTCCAGACCCTACACCCCTCCCTATCTCTGTAACCTCCTCCAGCCCCAACACCCCTCCCTATCTCTGTAACCACATCCAGGCCCAACAACCCTCTCTATCTCTGTAACCTCCTCCAGTCCTTACACACCTCCCTATCTCTGTAAGCTCCTCCAGCCCCTACACACCTCCCTATCTCTGTAACCTGCTCCAGCCCCTACACCCCTCCCTATCTCTGTAACCTCCTCCAGCCCCTAAACCCCTCCCTATCTCTCTAACCTCCACCAGCCCCTACACCCCTATCTCTGTAACCTCCTCCAGCTCATAAACCCCTCCCTATCTCTGTAACCTCCTCCAGACCCTACACCACTCCCTATCTCTGTAACCTCCTCCAGCCCCTACACCCCTCCCTATGTCTGTAACCTCCTCCAGCCCCTATACCGCTCCCTATCTCTGTAACCACCTCCAGCCCCTACAACCCTCTCTATCTCTGTAACCTCCTCCAGTCCCTACACCCCTCCCTATCTCTGTAAGCTCCTCCAGCCCCTACACACCTCCCTATCTCTGTAACCTCCTCCAGCCCCTACACCCCTCCCTATCTCTGTAAACTCCTCCAGCCCCTACACCCCTCCCTATCTCTGTAACCCCCTCCAGCACCTACACCCCTCCCTATCTCTGTAACCTCCTCCAGCCCCTACACCCCTCCCTATCTCTGTAGCCTCCTCCAGCCCCTACACCCCTCCCTATCTCTGTAACCTCCTCCAGCCCCTACACCCCTCCCTATCTCTGTAACCTCCTCCAGCCCCTACACCATTCCCTATCTCTCTAACTTCCTCCAGCCCCTACACCCCTATCTCTGTTACCTCCTCCAGACCCTACACCCCTCCCTATCTCTGTAACCTCCTCCAGCCCCTACACCACTCCCTATCTCTGTAACCTCCTCCAGCCCCTACACCCCTCCCTATATCTGTAACCTCCTCCAGCCCCTACACCCCTCCCTATCTCGGTAACCTCCTCCAGCCCCTACACCCCTCCCTATCTCTGTAACCACCTCCAGCCCCTACACCCCTCTCTATCTCTGTAACCTCCACCAGCCCCTACACCCCTCCCTATCTCTGTAACCTCCTCCAGCCCCTACACCCCTCCCTATCTCTGTAACCACCTCCAGCCCCTACAACCCTCTCTATCTCTGTAACCTCCTCCAGTCCCTACACCCCTCCCTATCTCCGTAAGCTCCTCCAGCCCCTACACACCTCCCTATCTCTGTAATCTCCTGCAGCCCCTACACCCCTCCCTATCTCTGTAACCTCCTCCAGCCCCTACATCCCTCCCTATCTCTGTAAACTCCTCCAGCCCCTACACCCCTCCCTATCTCTGTAACCTCCCCCAGCTCCTACACCCCTCCCTAACTCTGTAAACTCCTCCAGCCCCTACACCCCTCCCATCTCTGTAACATCCTCCAGCCCCTACACCCCTCCCTATCTCTGTAACTTCCTCCAGCCCCTACACCCCTCCCTATCTCTGTAACCTCCTCCAGCCCCTATACCCCTCCCTATCTCTGAAACCTCCTCCAGCCCTCCCTATTTCTATAACCTCTTCCAGCACCTACACCCCTCCCTATCTCTGTAACATCCTCCAGCCCCTACACCCCTCCGTATCTCTGCAACCTCCTCCAGCCCCTACACCCCTCCCTATCTCTGTAACCTCCTCCAGCACCAACAGCCCTCCCTATCTCTGTAACCTCCTCCAGCCCCTACACCCCTCCCTATTTCTGTAACCTCTTCCAGCCCCTACACCCCTCCCTATCTCTGTAACCTCCTCCAGCCCCTACACCCCTCCCTATCTCTGTAACATCCTCCAGCCCCTACACCCCTCCCTATCTCTGTAACCTCCTCCAGCCCCTACACCCCTCCCAATCTCTGTAACGTCCTCCAGCCCTCCCTATCACTGTAACCTCCTCCAGCCCCTAAAACCCTCCATATCTGTGTGACCTCCGCCAGCCCCTACACCCGTCCCTATCTCTGTAACGTCCGCCAGCCCCTACACCGCTCCCTATCTCTGTAACCTCCTCCAGCCCCTACAACCCTCCCTATCTCTGTAACCTCCTCCACCCCTACACCCCTCCCTCTCTCTGTAACCTCCTCCAGCCCCTACACAACTCCCTATCTCTGTAACCTCCTCCAGCCCCTACACCCCTCCCTACCTCTGTAAACTCCTCCAGCCCCTACACCCCTCCCTATCTCTGTAACCTCCTCCAGCCCCTACACCCCTCCCTATCTCTGTAACCAACTCCAGCCCCTACACCCCTCTCTATCTCTGCAACCTCCTCCAGACCCTACACCCCTATCTCTGTAACCTCCTCCAGCCCCTACACCCCTCCCTATATCTGTAACCTCCTCCAGCCCATACACCCCTCCCTATCTCTGTAACCTCCTCCAGCCCCTACACCCCTCCCTATCTCTGTAACCACATCCAGCCCCAACAACCCTCTCTATCTTTGTAACCTCTTCCAGTCCCTACACCCCTCCCTATCTCTGAAAGCTCCTCCAGCCCCTACACACCTCCCTATCTCTGTAAGCTCCTCCAGCCCCTACACCCCTCCCTATCTCTGTAACCTCCTCCAGCCCCTACACCCCTCCCTATCTCTCTAACCTCCTCCAGCCCCTACACCCCTATCTCTGTAACCTCCTCCAGCCCCTACACCCCTCCCTATATCTGTAACCTCCTCCAGCCCATACACCACTCCCTATCTTTGTAACCTCCTCCAGCCCCTACACCCCTCCCTATCTCTGTAACCTCCTCCAGCCCCTACACCCCTCCCTATATCTGTAACCTCCTCCAGCCCCGACACGCCTCCCTATCTCTGTAACCTCCTCCAGCCCCTACAACCCTCCTTATCTCTGTAACCTCCTCCAGCCCTACACCCCTCTCTATCTCTGTAACCACCTCCAGCCCCTACACCCCTCCCTATCTCTGTAACCTCCTCCAGCCCCTATACCCCTCCCTATCTCTGTAACCTCCTCCAGCCCCTACAACCCTCTCTATCTCTGTAACCTCCTCTAGTCCCTACACCCCTCCCTATCTCTGTAAGCTCCTCCAGCCCCTACACACCTCCCTATCTCTGTAACCTCCTCCAGCGCCTATAACCCTCCCTATCTCTGTAAGATCCTCCAGCCCCTACACCCCTCCCTATCTCTGTAACCTCCTCCAGCCCATAAACCCCTCCCTATCTCTGTGACCTCCGCCAGCCCCTACACCCCTCCCTATCTCTGTAACCTCCTCCAGCCCCTACACCCCTCCCTATCTCTGTAACTTCCTCCAGCTCCAACACCCCTCCGTCTCTGTAACCTCCTCCAGCCCCTACACCCATCCCTATCTATCTAACCTCCTCCAGCCCTACACCCCTCCCCATCTCTGTAACCTCCTCCAGCCCCTACACCCCTCCCTATCTCTGTAACCTCCTCCAGCCCCTACACCCCTCCCTATCTCTGTAACCACATCCAGGCCCAACAACCCTCTCTATCTCTGTAACCTCCTCCAGTCCCTACACACCTCCCTATCTCTGTAAGCTCCTCCAGCCCCTACACACCTCCCTATCTCTGTAACCTGCTCCAGCCCCTACACCCCTCCCTATCTCTGTAACCTCCTCCAGCCCCTAAACCCCTCCCTATCTCTCTAACCTCCTCCAGCCCCTACACCCCTATCTCTGTAACCTCCTCCAGCTCCTAAACCCCTCCCTATCTCTGTAACCTCCTCCAGACCCTACACCACTCCCTATCTCTGTAACCTCCTCCAGCCCCTACACCCCTCCCTATGTCTGTAACCTCCTCCAGCCCCTACACCCCTCCCCAACTCTGTAACCTCCTCCAGCCCCTACACCCCTCCCATCTCTGTAACATCCTCCAGCCCCTACACCCCTCCCTATCTCTGTAACCCCCTCCAGCCCCTACACCCCTCCCTATCTCTGTAACCTCCTCCAGCCCCTACACCCCTCCCTATCTCTGTAACCTCCTCCAGCCCCTACACCCCTCCCTATCTCTGTAACCTCCTCCAGCCCCTACACCCCTCCCTATCTCTGTAACCTCCTCCAGCCCCTACACCATTCCCTATCTCTTTAACCTCCTCCAGCCCCTACACCCCTATCTCTGTAACCTCCTCCAGACCCTACACCCCTCCCTATCTCTGTAACATCCTCCAGCCCCTACACCACTCCCTATCTCTGTAACCTCCTCCAGCCCCTACACCCCTCCCTATTTCTGTAACCTCTTCCAGCCCCTACACCCCTCCCTATCTCTGTAACCTCCTCCAGCCCCTACACCCCTCCCTATCTCTGTAACATCCTCCAGCCCCTACACCCCTCCCTATCTCTGTAACCTCCTCCAGCCCCTACACCCCTCCCAATCTCTGTAACGTCCTCCAGCCCTCCCTATCACTGTAACCTCCTCCAGCCCCTAAAACCCTCCATATCTGTGTGACCTCCGCCAGCCCCTACACCCGTCCCTATCTCTGTAACGTCCGCCAGCCCCTACACCGCTCCCTATCTCTGTAACCTCCTCCAGCCCCTACAACCCTCCCTATCTCTGTAACCTCCTCCACCCCTACACCCCTCCCTATCTCTGTAACCTCCTCCAGCCCCTACACAACTCCCTATCTCTGTAACCTCCTCCAGCCCCTACACCCCTCCCTACCTCTGTAAACTCCTCCAGCCCCTACACCCCTCCCTATCTCTGTAACCTCCTCCAGCCCCTACACCCCTCCCTATCTCTGTAACGAACTCCAGCCCCTACACCCCTCTCTATCGCTGTAACCTCCTCCAGACCCTACACCCCTATCTCTGTAACCTCCTCCAGCCCCTACACCCCTCCCTATATCTGTAACCTCCTCCAGCCCATACACCACTCCCTAACTTTGTAACCTCCTCCAGCCCCTACACCCCTCCCTATCTCTGTAACCTCCTCCAGCCCCTACACCCCTCCCTATATCTGTAACCTCCTCCAGCCCCAACACCCCTCCCTATCTCTGTAACCTCCTCCAGCCCCTACACCCCTCCTTATCTCTGTAACCACCTCCAGCCCTAAACCCCTCTCTATCTCTGTGACCTCCTCCAGCCCCTACACCCCTCCCTATCTCTGTAACATCCTCCAGCCCCTATACCCCTCCCTATCTCTGTAACCACCTCCAGCCCCTACAACCCTCTCTATCTCTGTAACCTCCTCCAGTCCCTACACCCCTCCCTATCTCTGTAACATCCTCCTGCCCCTACACCCCTCCCTATCTCTGTAACCCCCTCCAGCCCCTACACCCCTCCCTATCTCTGTAACCTCCTCCAGCCCCTACACCCCACCCTATCTCTGTAACCTCCTCCAGCCCCTACACCCCTCCCTATCTCTGTAACCTCCTCCAGCCCCTACACCCCTCCCTATCTCTGTAACCTCCTCCAGCCCCTACACCATTCCCTATCTCTCTAACCTCCTCCAGCCCCTACACCCCTATCTCTGTAACCTCCTCCAGCCCCTACACCCCTCCCTATATCTGTAACCTCCTCCAGCCCCTACACCCCTCCCTATCTCGGTAACCTCCTCCAGCCCCTACACCCCTCCCTATCTCTGTAACCACCTCCAGCCCCTACACCCCTCTCTATCTCTGTAACCTCCACCAGCCCCTACACCCCTCCCTATCTCTGTAACCTCCTCCAGCCCCTACACCCCTCCCTATCTCTGTAACCACCTCCAGCCCCTACAACCCTCTCTATCTCTGTAACCTCCTCCAGTCCCTACACCCCTCCCTATCTCCGTAAGCTCCTCCAGCCCCTACACACCTCCCTATCTCTGTAATCTCCTCCAGCCCCTACACCCCTCCCTATCTCTGTAACCTCCTCCAGCCCCTACACCCCTCCCTATCTCTGTAAACTCCTCCAGCCCCTACACCCCTCCCTATCTCTGTAACCTCCCCCAGCTCCTACACCCCTCCCTATCTCTGTAACTTCCTCCAGCCCCTACACCCCTCCCTATCTCTGTAACCTCCTCCAGCCCCTATACCCCTCCCTATCTCTGAAACCTCCTCCAGCCCTCCCTATTTCTATAACCTCTTCCAGCACCTAGACCCCTCCCTATCTCTGTAACATCCTCCAGCCCCTACACCCCTCCGTATCTCTGCAACCCCCTCCAGCCCCTACACCTCTCCCTATCTCTGTAACCTTCTCCAGCCCCAACAGCCCTCCCTATCTCTGTAACCTCCTCCAGCCCCTACACCCCTCCCTATTTCTGTAACCTCTTCCAGCCCCTACACCCCTCCCTATCTCTGTAACCTCCTCCAGCCCCTACACCCCTCCCTATCTCTGTAACATCCTCCAGCCCCTACACCCCTCCCTATCTCTGTAACCTCCTCCAGCCCCAACACCCCTCCCAATCTCTGTAACGTCCTCCAGCCCTCCCTATCACTGTAACCTCCTCCAGCCCCTAAAACCCTCCATATCTGTGTGACCTCCGCCAGCCCCTACACCCGTCCCTATCTCTGTAACGTCCGCCAGCCCCTACACCGCTCCCTATCTCTGTAACCTCCTCCAGCCCCTACGACCCTCCCTATCTCTGTAACCTCCTCCACCCCTACACCCCTCCCTATCTCTGTAACCTCCTCCAGCCCATACACAACTCCCTATCTCTGTAACCTCCTCCAGCCCCTACACCCCTCCCTACCTCTGTAAACTCCTCCAGCCCCTATACCCCTCCCTATCTCTGTAACCTCCTCCAGCCCCTACACCCCTCCCTATCTCTGTAACCAACTCCAGCCCCTACACCCCTCTCTATCTCTGTAACCTCCTCCAGACCCTACACCCCTATCTCTGTAACCTCCTCCAGCCCCTACACCCCTCCCTATATCTGTAACCTCCTCCAGCCCATACACCACTCCCTTTCTTTGTAACCTCCTCCAGCCCCTACACCCCTCCCTATCTATGTAACCTCCTCCAGTCCCTACACCCCTCCCTATATCTGTAACCTCCTCCAGCCCCGACACCCCTCCCTATCTCTGTAACCTCCTCCAGCCCCTACACCCCTCCTTATCTCTGTAACCACCTCCAGCCCTACACCCCTCTCTATCTCTGTAACCTCCTCCAGCCCCTACACCCCTCCCTATCTCTGTAACCTCCTCCAGCCCCTATACCCCTCCCTATCTCTGTAACCACCTCCAGCCCCTACAACCCTCTCTATCTCTGTAACCTCCTCCAGTCCCTACACCCCTCCCTATCTCTGTAAGCTCCTCCAGCCCCTACACACCTCCCTATCTCTGTAACCTCCTCCAGCGCCTACACCCCTCCCTATCTCTGTAAGATCCTCCAGCCCCTACACCCCTCCCTATCTCTGTAACCTCCTCCAGCCCATAAACCCCTCACTATCTCTGTGACCTCCACCAGCCCCTACACCCCTCCCTATCTCTGTAACCTCCTCCAGCCCCTACACCCCTCCCTATCTCTGTAACTTCCTCCAGCTCCAACACCCCTCTGTCTCTGTAACCTCCTCCAGCCCCTACACCCATCCCTATCTATCTAACCTCCTCCAGCCCTACATCCATCCCCATCTCTGTAACCTCCTCCAGCCCCTACACCCCTCCCTATCTCTGTAACCTCCTCCAGCACCTACACCCCTCCCAATCTCTGTAACGTCCTCCAGCCCTCCCTATCACTGTAACCTCCTCCAGCCCCTAAAACCCTCCATATCTGTGTGACCTCCGCCAGCCCCTACACCCGTCCCTATCTCTGTAACGTCCGCCAGCCCCTTCACCGCTCCCTATCTCTGTAACCTCCTCCAGCCCCTACAACCCTCCCTATCTCTGTAACCTCCTCCACCCCTACACCCCTCCCTCTCTCTGTAACCTCCTCCAGCCCCTACACAACTCCCTATCTCTGTAACCTCCTCCAGCCCCTACACCCCTCCCTACCTCTGTAAACTCCTCCAGCCCCTACACCCCTCCCTATCTCTGTAACCTCCTCCAGCCCCTACACCCCTCCCTATCTCTGTAACCAACTCCAGCCCCTACACCCCTCTCTATCTCTGCAACCTCCTCCAGACCCTACACCCCTATCTCTGTAACCTCCTCCAGCCCCTACACCCCTCCCTATATCTGTAACCTCTTCCAGCCCATACACCCCTCCCTATCTCTGTAACCTCCTCCAGCCCCTACACCCCTCCCTATCTCTGTAACCACATCCAGCCCCAACAACCCTCTCTATCTTTGTAACCTCTTCCAGTCCCTACACCCCTCCCTATCTCTGAAAGCTCCTCCAGCCCCTACACACCTCCCTATCTCTGTAAGCTCCTCCAGCCCCTACACCCCTCCCTATCTCTGTAACCTCCTCCAGCCCCTACACCCCTCCCTATCTCTCTAACCTCCTCCAGCCCCTACACCCCTATCTCTGTAACCTCCTCCAGCCCCTACACCCCTCCCTATATCTGTAACCTTCCCCAGCCCATACACCACTCCCTATCTTTGTAACCTCCTCCAGCCCGTACACCCCTCCCTATCTCTGTAACCTCCTCCAGCCCCTACACCCCTCCCTATATCTGTAACCTCCTCCAGCCCCGACACGCCTCCCTATCTCTGTAACCTCCTCCAGCCCCTACAACCCTCCTTATCTCTGTAACCTCCTCCAGCCCTACACCCCTCTCTATCTCTGTAACCACCTCCAGCCCCTACACCCCTCCCTATCTCTGTAACCTCCTCCAGCCCCTATACCCCTCCCTATCTCTGTAACCTCCTCCAGCCCCTACAACCCTCTCTATCTCTGTAACCTCCTCCAGTCCCTACACCCCTCCCTATCTCTGTAAGCTCCTCCAGCCCCTACACACCTCCCTATCTCTGTAACCTCCTCCAGCGCCTATAACCCTCCCTATCTCTGTAAGATCCTCCAGCCCCTACACCCCTCCCTATCTCTGTAACCTCCTCCAGCCCATAAACCCCTCCCTATCTCTGTGACCTCCGCCAGCCCCTACACCCCTCCCTATCTCTGTAACCTCCTCCAGCCCCTACACCCCTCCCTATCTCTGTAACTTCCTCCAGCTCCAACACCCCTCCGTCTCTGTAACCTCCTCCAGCCCCTACACCCATCCCTATCTATCTAACCTCCTCCAGCCCTACACCCCTCCCCATCTCTGTAACCTCCTCCAGCCCCTACACCCCTCCCTATCTCTGTAACCTCCTCCAGCCCCTACACCCCTCCCTATCTCTGTAACCACATCCAGGCCCAACAACCCTCTCTATCTCTGTAACCTCCTCCAGTCCCTACACACCTCCCTATCTCTGTAAGCTCCTCCAGCCCCTACACACCTCCCTATCTCTGTAACCTGCTCCAGCCCCTACACCCCTCCCTATCTCTGTAACCTCCTCCAGCCCCTAAACCCCTCCCTATCTCTCTAACCTCCTCCAGCCCCTACACCCCTATCTCTGTAACCTCCTCCAGCTCCTAAACCCCTCCCTATCTCTGTAACCTCCTCCAGACCCTACACCACTCCCTATCTCTGTAACCTCCTCCAGCCCCTACACCCCTCCCTATGTCTGTAACCTCCTCCAGCCCCTACACCCCTCCCCAACTCTGTAACCTCCTCCAGCCCCTACACCCCTCCCATCTCTGTAACATCCTCCAGCCCCTACACCCCTCCCTATCTCTGTAACCCCCTCCAGCCCCTACACCCCTCCCTATCTCTGTAACCTCCTCCAGCCCCTACACCCCTCCCTATCTCTGTAACCTCCTCCAGCCCCTACACCCCTCCCTATCTCTGTAACCTCCTCCAGCCCCTACACCCCTCCCTATCTCTGTAACCTCCTCCAGCCCCTACACCATTCCCTATCTCTTTAACCTCCTCCAGCCCCTACACCCCTATCTCTGTAACCTCCTCCAGACCCTACACCCCTCCCTATCTCTGTAACATCCTCCAGCCCCTACACCACTCCCTATCTCTGTAACCTCCTCCAGCCCCTACACCCCTCCCTATTTCTGTAACCTCTTCCAGCCCCTACACCCCTCCCTATCTCTGTAACCTCCTCCAGCCCCTACACCCCTCCCTATCTCTGTAACATCCTCCAGCCCCTACACCCCTCCCTATCTCTGTAACCTCCTCCAGCCCCTACACCCCTCCCAATCTCTGTAACGTCCTCCAGCCCTCCCTATCACTGTAACCTCCTCCAGCCCCTAAAACCCTCCATATCTGTGTGACCTCCGCCAGCCCCTACACCCGTCCCTATCTCTGTAACGTCCGCCAGCCCCTACACCGCTCCCTATCTCTGTAACCTCCTCCAGCCCCTACAACCCTCCCTATCTCTGTAACCTCCTCCACCCCTACACCCCTCCCTATCTCTGTAACCTCCTCCAGCCCCTACACAACTCCCTATCTCTGTAACCTCCTCCAGCCCCTACACCCCTCCCTACCTCTGTAAACTCCTCCAGCCCCTACACCCCTCCCTATCTCTGTAACCTCCTCCAGCCCCTACACCCCTCCCTATCTCTGTAACGAACTCCAGCCCCTACACCCCTCTCTATCGCTGTAACCTCCTCCAGACCCTACACCCCTATCTCTGTAACCTCCTCCAGCCCCTACACCCCTCCCTATATCTGTAACCTCCTCCAGCCCATACACCACTCCCTAACTTTGTAACCTCCTCCAGCCCCTACACCCCTCCCTATCTCTGTAACCTCCTCCAGCCCCTACACCCCTCCCTATCTCTGTAAACTCCTCCAGCCCCTACACCCCTCCTTATCTCTGTAACCACCTCCAGCCCTAAACCCCTCTCTATCTCTGTGACCTCCTCCAGCCCCTACACCCCTCCCTATCTCTGTAACATCCTCCAGCCCCTATACCCCTCCCTATCTCTGTAACCACCTCCAGCCCCTACAACCCTCTCTATTTCTGTAACCTCCTCCAGTCCCTACACCCCTCCCTATCTCTGTAACATCCTCCTGCCCCTACACCCCTCCCTATCTCTGTAACCCCCTCCAGCCCCTACACCCCTCCCTATCTCTGTAACCTCCTCCAGCCCCTACACCCCACCCTATCTCTGTAACCTCCTCCAGCCCCTACACCCCTCCCTATCTCTGTAACCTCCTCCAGCCCCTACACCCCTCCCTATCTCTGCAACCTCCTCCAGCCCCTTCACCATTCCCTATCTCTCTAACCTCCTCCAGCCCCTACACCCCTATCTCTGTAACCTCCTCCAGCCCCTACACCCCTCCCTATATCTGTAACCTCCTCCAGCCCCTACACCCCTCCCTATCTCGGTAACCTCCTCCAGCCCCTACACCCCTCCCTATCTCTGTAACCACCTCCAGCCCCTACACCCCTCTCTATCTCTGTAACCTCCACCAGCCCCTACACCCCTCCCTATCTCTGTAACCTCCTCCAGCCCCTACACCCCTCCCTATCTCTGTAACCACCTCCAGCCCCTACAACCCTCTCTATCTCTGTAACCTCCTCCAGTCCCTACACCCCTCCCTATCTCCGTAAGCTCCTCCAGCCCCTACACACCTCCCTATCTCTGTAATCTCCTCCAGCCCCTACACCCCTCCCTATCTCTGTAACCTCCTCCAGCCCCTACACCCCTCCCTATCTCTGTAACCTCCCCCAGCTCCTACACCCCTCCCTATCTCTGTAACTTCCTCCAGCCCCTACACCCCTCCCTATCTCTGTAACCTCCTCCAGCCCCTATACCCCTCCCTATCTCTGAAACCTCCTCCAGCCCTCCCTATTTCTATAACCTCTTCCAGCACCTAGACCCCTCCCTATCTCTGTAACATCCTCCAGCCCCTACACCCCTCCGTATCTCTGCAACCCCCTCCAGCCCCTACACCTCTCCCTATCTCTGTAACCTTCTCCAGCCCCAACAGCCCTCCCTATCTCTGTAACCTCCTCCAGCCCCTACACCCCTCCCTATTTCTGTAACCTCTTCCAGCCCCTACACCCCTCCCTATCTCTGTAACCTCCTCCAGCCCCTACACCCCTCCCTATCTCTGTAACATCCTCCAGCCCCTACACCCCTCCCTATCTCTGTAACCTCCTCCAGCCCCAACACCCCTCCCAATCTCTGTAACGTCCTCCAGCCCTCCCTATCACTGTAACCTCCTCCAGCCCCTAAAACCCTCCATATCTGTGTGACCTCCGCCAGCCCCTACACCCGTCCCTATCTCTGTAACGTCCGCCAGCCCCTACACCGCTCCCTATCTCTGTAACCTCCTCCAGCCCCTACGACCCTCCCTATCTCTGTAACCTCCTCCACCCCTACACCCCTCCCTATCTCTGTAACCTCCTCCAGCCCATACACAACTCCCTATCTCTGTAACCTCCTCCAGCCCCTACACCCCTCCCTACCTCTGTAAACTCCTCCAGCCCCTATACCCCTCCCTATCTCTGTAACCTCCTCCAGCCCCTACACCCCTCCCTATCTCTGTAACCAACTCCAGCCCCTACACCCCTCTCTATCTCTGTAACCTCCTCCAGACCCTACACCCCTATCTCTGTAACCTCCTCCAGCCCCTACACCCCTCCCTATATCTTTAACCTCCTCCAGCCCATACACCACTCCCTTTCTTTGTAACCTCCTCCAGCCCCTACACCCCTCCCTATCTATGTAACCTCCTCCAGTCCCTACACCCCTCCCTATATCTGTAACCTCCTCCAGCCCCGACACCCCTCCCTATCTCTGTAACCTCCTCCAGCCCCTACACCCCTCCTTATCTCTGTAACCACCTCCAGCCCTACACCCCTCTCTATCTCTGTAACCTCCTCCAGCCCCTACACCCCTCCCTATCTCTGTAACCTCCTCCAGCCCCTATACCCCTCCCTATCTCTGTAACCACCTCCAGCCCCTACAACCCTCTCTATCTCTGTAACCTCCTCCAGTCCCTACACCCCTCCCTATCTCTGTAAGCTCCTCCAGCCCCTACACACCTCCCTATCTCTGTAACCTCCGCCAGCGCCTACACCCCTCCCTATCTCTGTAAGATCCTCCAGCCCCTACACCCCTCCCTATCTCTGTAACCTCCTCCAGCCCATAAACCCCTCACTATCTCTGTGACCTCCACCAGCCCCTACACCCCTCCCTATCTCTGTAACCTCCTCCAGCCCCTACACCCCTCCCTATCTCTGTAACTTCCTCCAGCTCCAACACCCCTCTGTCTCTGTAACCTCCTCCAGCCCCTACACCCATCCCTATCTATCTAACCTCCTCCAGCCCTACATCCATCCCCATCTCTGTAACCTCCTCCAGCCCCTACACCCCTCCCTATCTCTGTAACCTCCTCCAGCACCTACACCACTCCCTATCTCTGTAACCTCCTCCAGCCACTACACCCCTCCCTATCTCTGTAACCTCCTCCAGCCCCGACACCCCTCCCTATCTCTGTAACCTGCTCCAGCCCCTACACCCCTCCCTATCTCTGTAACCACCTCCAGCCCCTACACCCCTCTCTATCTCTGTAACCTCCTCCAGCCCCTACACCCCTCCCTATCTCTGTAACCTCCTCCAGCCCCTACACCCCTCCCTATCTCTGTAACCACATCCAGGCCCAACATCCCTCTCCATCTCTGTAACCTCCTCCAGTCCCTACACACCTCCCTATCTCTGTAAGCTCCTCCAGCCCCTACACACCTCCCTATCTCTGTAACCTGCTCCAGCCCCTACACCCCTCCCTATCTCTGTAACCTCCTCCAGCCCCTAAACCCCTCCCTATCTCTCTAACCTCCTCCAGCCCCTACACCCCTATCTCTGTAACCTCCTCCAGCTCCTACACCCCTCCCTATCTCTGTAACCTCCTCCAGACCCTACAACACTCCCTATCTCTGTAACCTCCTCCAGCCCCTACACCCCTCCCTATGTCTGTAACCTCCTCCAGCCCCTATACCGCTCCCTATCTCTGTAACCACCTCCAGGCCCTACAACCCTCTCTATCTCTGTAACCTCCTCCAGTCCCTACACCCCTCCCTATCTCTGTAAGCTCCTCCAGCCCCTACACACCTCCCTATCTCTGTAACCTCCTCCAGCCCCTACACCCCTCCCTATCTCTGTAACCTCCTCCAGCCCCTACACCCCTCCCTATCTCTGTAAACTCCTCCAGCCCTTACACGCCTCCCCATCTCTGTAACCTCCTCCAGCCCCTACACCCCTCCCTAACTCTGTAAACTCCTCCAGCCCCTACACCCCTCCCATCTCTGTAACATCCTCCAGCACCTACACCCCTCCCTATCTCTGTAACTTCCTCCAGCCCCTACACCCCTCCCTATCTCTGTAGCCTCCTCCAGCCCCTATACCCCTCCCTATCTCTGAAACCTCCTCGAGCCCTCCCTATCTCTATAACCTCTTCCAGAACCTACACCCCTCCCTATCTCTGTAACATCCTCCAGCCCCTACACCCCTCCCTATGTCTGTAACCTCCTCCAGCCCCTACACCCCTCCCTATCTCTGTAACCTCCTCCAACCCCAACAGCCCTCCCCATCTCTGTAACCTCCTCCAGCCCCTACACCCCTCCCTATCTCTGTAACCTCCTCCAGCCCCTACACCCCTCCCTATCTCTGTAACCTCCTCCAGCCCCTACACCCCTCCCTATCTCTGTAACATCCTCCAGCCCCTACACCCCTCCCTATCTCTGTAACCTCCTCCAGCCCCTACACCCCTCCCAATCTCTGTAACGTCCTCCAGCCCTCCCTGTCACTGTAACCTCCTCCAGCCCCTAAACCTCTCCCTATCTCTGTGACCTCCGCCTGCCCCTACACCCCTCCCTATCTCTGTAAACTCCTCCAGCCCCGACACCCCTCCCTATCTCTGTAACTTCCTCCAGCTCCTACACCCCTCCGTCTCTGTAACCTCCTCCAGACCCTACATATCTCCCTATCTCTGTAACCTCCTCCAGCCCCTCCACCCGTCCCTATCTCTGTAACCTCCGCCAGCCCCTACACCCCTCCGTATCTCTGTAACCTCCTCCAGCCCCTACACCACTCCCTATCTCTGTAACCTCCTCCAGCCCCTACACCCCTGCCTAACTCTGTAACCTCCTCCAGCCCCTACACCCCTCCCATCTCTGTAACATCCTCCAGACCCTACACCCCTCCCTATCTCTGTAACCTCCTCCAGCCCCTACACCCTCCCTATCTCTGTAACTTACTCCAGCACCTACACCCCTCCCTATCTCTGTAACCTCCTCCAGCCCCTACACCCCTCCCTATCTCTGTAACCTCCTCCAGCCCCTACACCCCTCCCTATCTCTGTAACCTCCTCCAGCCTCTCCAGCCCACCCTATCTCTATAACCTCTTCCAGCACCTACACCCCTCCCTATCTCTGTAACCTCCTCCAGCCCCTTCACCCCTCCCTATCTCTGTAACCTTCTCCAGCCCCAACAGCCCTCCCTATCTCTGTAACATCCTCCAGCCCCTACACCCCTCCCTATCTCTGTAACCTCCTCCAGCCCCTACACCCCTCCCAATCTCTGTAACCTCCTCCAGCCCTCCCTATCACTGTAACCGTCTCCAGCCCCTAAACCCCTCCCTATCTCTGTGACCTCCGCCAGCCCCTACACCCCTCCCTATCTCTGTAACCTCCTCCAGCCCCTACACCCCTCCCTATCTCTGTAACCTCCTCCAGCTCCTACACCCCTCCGTCTCTGTAACCTCCTCCAGACCCTACATCCCTCCCTATCTCTGTAACCTCCTCCAGCCCCGACACCCCTCCCTATCTCTGTAACCTCCGCCAGCCCCTACACCCCTATCTCTGTAACCTCCGCCAGCCCCTACACCCCTATCTCTGTAACCTCCTCCAGTCCCTACACCCGTCCCTATCTCTGTAACCTGCTCCAGCCCCTACATCCCTCCCTATCTCTGTAACCTCCTCCAGCCCCTACCCCCTCCCTATCTCTGTAACCTCCTCCAGCCCCTACACCCCTCCCTAACTCTGTAAGCTCCTCCAGTCCCCACACCCCTCCCTATCTCTGTAACCTCCTCCAGCCCCTACACCCCTCCCTATCTCTGTAACCTCCTCCAGCCCCTACACCACTCCCTATCTCTGTAACCTCCTCCAGCCCCTACACCCCTCCCTAACTCTGTAACCTCCTCCAGCCCCTACACCCCTCCTTATCTCTGTAACCACCTCCAGCCCTACACCCCTCTCTATCTCTGTAACCTCCTCCAGCCCCTACACCCCTCCCTATCTCTGTAACCTCCTCCAGCCCCTATACCCCTCCCTATCTCTGTAACCACCTCCAGCCCCTACAACCCTCTCTATCTCTGTAACTTCCTCCAGTCCCTACACCCATCCCTATCTCTGTAAGCTACTCCAGCCCCTACACACCTCCCTATCTCTGTAACCTCCTCCAGCGCCTACACCCCTCCCTATCTCTGTAACCTCCTCCAGCCCCTACATCCCTCCCTATCTCTGTAAACTCCTCCAGCCCTTAAACCCCTCCCTATCTCTGTAAACTCCTCCAGCCCATACACCCCTCCCTAACTCTGTAACCTCCTCCAGCCCCTACACCCCTCCCATCTCTGTAACCTCCTCCAGCCCCTACACCCCTCCCTATCTCTGTAACCTCCTCCAGCCCCAACAGCCGTCCCTATCTCTGTAACCTCCTCCAGCCCCTACACCCCTCCCTATCTCTGTAACCTCCTCCAGCCCCTCCACCCCTCCCTATCTCTGTAACATCCTCCAGCCCCTACACCCCTCCCTATCTCTGTAACCTCCTCCAGCCCCTACACCCCTCCCAATCTCTGTAACGTCCTCCAACCCTCCCTATCACTGTAACCTCCTCCAGCCCATAAACCCCTCCCTATCTCTGTGGCCTCCGCCAGCCCCTACACCCCTCCCTATCTCTGTAACCTCCTCCAGCCCCTACACCCCTCCCTATCTCTGTAACTTCCTCCAGCTCCTACACCCCTCCGTCTCTGTAACGTCCTCCAGCCCCTACACCCATCCCTATCTATCTAACCTCCTCCAGCCCTACAACCCTCCCCATCTCTGTAACCTCCTCCAGCCCCAACACCCCTCCCTATCTCTGTAACCTCCTCCAGCACCTACACCACTCCCTATCTCTGTAACCTCCTCCAGCCCCTACACCCCTCTCTATCTCTGTAACCTCCTCCAGCCCCTACACCCCTCCCCATCTCTGTAACCTGCTCCAGCCCCTACACACCTCCCTATCTCTGTAACCTGCTCCAGCCCCTACACCCCTCCCTTTCTCTGTAACCTCCTCCAGCCCCTAAACCCCTCCCTATCTCTCTAACCTCCTCCAGCCCCTACACCCCTATCTCTGTAACCTCCTCCAGCTCCTACACCCCTCCCTATCTCTGTAACCTCCTCCAGACCCTACACCACTCCCTATCTCTGTAACCTCCTCCAGCCCCTACACCCCTCCCTATCTCTGTAGCCTCCTCCAGCCCCTATACCCCTCCCTATCTCTGAAACCTCCTCGAGCCCTCCCTATCTCTATAACCTCTTCCAGAACCTACACCCCTCCCTATCTCTGTAACATCCTCCAGCCCCTACGCCCCACCCTATTTCTGTAACCTCCTCCAGCCCCTACACCCCTCCCTAACTCTGTAACCTCCTCCCGCCCCAACAGCCCTCCCTATCTCTGTAACCTCCTCTAGCCCCTACACCCCTCCCTATCTCTGTAACCTCCTCCAGCCCCTACACCCCTCCCTATCTCTGTAACCTCCTCCAGCCCCTAAACCCCTCCCTATCTCTGTAACATCCTCTAGACCCTACACCCCTCCCTATCTCTGTAACCTCCTCCAGCCCCTACACCCCTCCCAATCTCTGTAACGTCCTCCAGCCCTCCCTGTCACTGTAACCTCCTCCAGCCCCTAAACCCCTCCCTATCTCTGTGACCTCCGCCTGCCCCTACACCCCTCCCTATCTCTGTAACCTCCTCCAGCCCCGACACCCCTCCCTATCTCTGTAACTTCCTCCAGCTCCTACACCCCTCCGTCTCTGTAACCTCCTCCAGACCCTACATCCCTCCCTATCTCTGTAACCTCCTCCAGCCCCTACACCCGTCCCTATCTCTGTAACCTCCGCCAGCCCCTACACCCCTCCCTATCTCTGTAACCTCCTCCAGCCCCTACACCACTCCCTATCTCTGTAACCTCCTCCAGCCCCTACACCCCTCCCTAACTCTGTAACCTCCTCCAGCCCCTACACCCCTCCCATCTCTGTAACATCCTCCAGCCCCTACACCCCTCCCTATCTCTGTAACCTCCTCCAGCCCCTACACCCTCCCTATCTCTGTAACTTACTCCAGCCCCTACACCCCTCCCTATCTCTGTAACCTCCTCCAGCCCCTACACCCCTCCCTATCTCTGTAACCTCCTCCAGCCCCTCCAGCCCACCCTATCTCTATAACCTCTTCCAGCACCTACACCCCTCCCTATCTCTGTAACCTCCTCCAGCCCCTACACCCCTCCCTATCTCTGTAACCTCCTCCAGCCCCAACAGCCCTCCCTATCTCTGTAACATCCTCCAGCCCCTACACCCCTCCCTATCTCTGTAACCTCCTCTAGCCCCTACACCCCTCCCAATCTCTGTAACCTCCTCCAGCCCTCCCTATCACTGTAACCGCCTCCAGCCCCTAAACCCCTCCCTATCTCTGTGACCTCCGCCAGCCCCTACACCCCTCCCTATCTCTGTAACCTCCTCCAGCCCCTACACCCCTCCCTATCTCTGTAACCTCCTCCAGCTCCTACACCCCTCCGTCTCTGTAACCTCCTCCAGACCCTACATCCCTCCCTATCTCTGTAACCTCCTCCAGCCCCGACACCCCTCCCTATCTCTGTAACCTCCGCCAGCCCCTACACCCCTATCTCTGTAACCTCCGCCAGCCCCTACACCCCTATCTCTGTAACCTCCTCCAATCCCTACACCCGTCCCTATCTCTGTAACCTGCTCCAGCCCCTACACCCCTCCCTATCTCTGTAACCTCCTCCAGCCCCTACCCCCTCCCTATCTCTGTAACCTCCTCCAGCCCCTACACCCCTCCCTAACTCTGTAAGCTCCTCCAGTCCCCACACCCCTCCCTATCTCTGTAACCTCCTCCAGCCCCTACACCCCTCCCTATCTCTGTAACCTCATCCAGCCCCTACACCCTCCCTATCTCTGTAACCTCCTCCAGCCCCTACACCCCTCCCTATCTCTGTAACCTCCTCCAGCCCCTACACCCCTCCATATCTCTGTAACCTCCTCCAGCCCCTACACCCCTCGCTATCTCTGTAACCTCCTCCAGCCCCAACACCCCTCCCTATCTCTGTAACCTCCTCTAGCCCCTACACCCCTCCCTATCTTTGTAACCTCCTCCAGCCCCTACACCCCTCCCATTCTCTGTAACATCCTCCAGCCCCTACACACCTCCCTATCTCTGTAACCTCCTCCAGCCCCTACACCCCTCCCAATCTCTGTAACCTCCTCCTGCCCTCCCTATCACATGTAACCTCCTCCAGCCCCTCCACCCCTCCCTATCTCTGTGACCTCCGCCAGCCCCTACTCCCCTCCCTATCTCTGTAACCTCCTCCAGCTCCTACACCCCTCTGTCTCTGTAACCTCCTCCAGCCCCTACAATCCTCCCTATCTCTGTAACCTCCTCCAGCCCCTACACCCTTCCCTATCTCTGTAACCTCCGCCAGCCCCTACACCCCTATCTCTGTAACCTCCTCCAGCCCCTACACCCCTCCCTATCTCTGTAACCTCCTCCAACCCCCACACCCCTCCCTATCCCTGTAACCTTCCCCAGCCCCTACACCCCTCCCTATCTCTGTAACATCCCCCAGCCCCTACACCCCTCCCTATCTCTGTAACCTCCTCCAGCCCCTACACCCCTCCCTATCTCTGTAACCTCATCCAGCCCCTACACTCTCCCTATCTCTGTAACCTCCTCCAGCCCCTACACTCTCCCTATCTCTGTAATCTTCTCCAGCCCCTACACACCTCCCTATCTCTGTAACCTCCTCCAGCCCCTACACCCCTCCCTATCTCTGTAACGTCCTCCAGCCCCCACACCCCTCCCTATCTCTGTAACCTCCTCCAGCCCCTACACCCCTCCCTATCTCTGTAACCTCATCCAGCCCCTACACCTTCCCGATCTCTGTAACCTCCTCCAGCCCCTACACCCCTCCCATCTCTGTAACCTCATCCAGCCCCTACACCCTCCCTATCTTTGTAACCTCCTCCAGCCCCTACACCCCTCCCTATCTCTGTAACCTCATCCAGCCCCTACACCCTCCCTATCTCTGTAACCTCCTCCAGCCCCTACACCCCTCCCTATCTCTGTAACCTCCTCCAGCCCCTACACCCCTCCCTATCTCTGTAACCTCCTCCAGCCCCTCCACCCCTCCATATTCCTACGTGGCTCTGGGCCAAATATTAAAGACCCACTGGCCTTTGATGTATTACAGCTCCTAAGGTGCTATATAAATGCAGGATGTTGTCGGCAGGACTGACTGTCATGTTGTGGGGTGGGTGACCTTTCCCAAGGTCTGGGTCCAGAGATGTTTCATCAGAATCAGGAGTGGGAGTAGGCTATTCAGCCCATCGAGCCTAGCGGCTGTGTGATATTTTACATCCACGCCAGGTGGCAGACGGGGGCCTCAGTCTAATATTTCATCATGAAAGATGGCACTTCCGACAGTGCGGCACTCGCTCAGTACTGACCCTCCGACAGTGCGGCACTCCCTCAGTACTGACCCTCCGACAGTGCGGCACTCCCTCAGTACTGACCCTCCGACAGTGAGGCGCTCCCTCAGTACTGACCCTCTGACAGTGCGGCGCTCCCTCAGTACTGACCCTCCGACAGTGCGGCCCTCCCTCAGTACTGACCCTCCAACAGTGCGGTGTTCCCTCAGTACTGACCCTCCGACAGCACGGCGCTCCCTCAGTACTGACCCTCCGACAGCGCGGCGCTCCCTCAGTACTGACCCTCTGACAGCACGGCGCTCCCTCAGTACTGACACTCCGACAGTGCGGCGCTCCCTCAGTACTGACCCTCCAACTTGCAGCGCTCCCTCAGTACTGACCCTCCGACAGTGCGGCGCTCCCTCAGTACTGACCCTGTGACAGTGCGGCACTCGCTCAGTACTGACCCTCTGACAGTGCGGCATTCCCTCAGTACTGACCCTCCGACTGTGCGGCACTCCATCAGTACTGACCCTCCGACAGTGCGGCGCTCCCTCAGTACTGACCCTCCGACAGTGCGGCGCTCCCTCAGTACTGACCCTCCGACAGCACGGCGCTCCCTCAGTACTGACCCTCCGACAGCACGGCGCTCCCTCAGTACTGACCCTCCGACAGCACGGCGCTCCCTCAGTACTGACCCTCCAACAGCATGGCGCTCCCTCAGTACTGACCCTCTGACAGTGCGGCGCTCCCTCAGTACTGACCCTCTGACAGTGCGGCACTCCCTCAGTACTGACCCTCCCACAGTGCGGCACTCCCTCAGCACCGACCCTCCCACAGTGCGGCACTCCCTCAGCACTGACCCTCCCACAGTGCGGCACTCCCTCAGTACTGACCCTCCGACAGTGCGGCGCTCCCTCAGTCCTGACCCTCCGACAGTGCGGCGCTCCCTCAGCACTGACCCTCCCACAGTGCGGCACTCCCTCAGTACTGACCCACTCCATAAGATCGTGGCTGATCCGAATGTAGCCTTAACTCCAATTTCTCCCACCATCACCTTCAACCCCCTCGTCGATCAAAAATCTGTCTGACTCAGCCTCGGGCATCAGAGACCCGGCCTCTACCTCTCTCTATGTGGGGGGAGGGGAGAGGATTCCACAGACCGACCACGCTCTTTTCCTCCTCACCTCCAACTTCAATGGAGACTCCCTTCCTCTCGAACTGTGCTCCACACCCCCACCAACCCCCCCCCCCTCGTTCTGGATTCACCCGCCCCCATGAATGAGGGGGAAACATGCTCTCAGCACCCGCCCTGTCAAATCGGCCCCCTCCCACAGAATCTGACCTGTTCCGACCAGGAGTCCTGAGAGATGGAAAGTTTCCTCACGGAGTTGGGTTTCCGTTTGGCAGGTGCCCGGTGACAGGTTCAAGGACTATGGCATTCCGAACGCCAGCTGGAACGCGGACATGATGGCGCTGTACCGCCGGTACATGGCATGGACCGAGGACGGCTCCTGGAAGAGGCTCCCCTCCTACAACCGGGCCCTCAGGCCGGGTAAGCAACACCGCTCCGGTGTCAGCGCTCCCTCAGCACTGACCCTCCGACACTGCGGCACTCCCTCAGTACTGATCCTCCGACAGTGCGGTGCTCCCTCAGTACTGACCCTCCGACACTGCGGCACTCCCTCAGTACTGACCCTCCGACAGTGCGGTGCTCCCTCAGTACTGACCCTCCGACAGTGCGGCGCTCCCTCAGTACTGACCCTCCGACAGTGCGGCGCTCCCTCAGTACTGACCCTCCGACAGTGCGGCACTCCTTCAGTACTGACTCTCCGACAGTGCGGCACTCCCTCAGTACTGACCTTCTGACAATGCGGCGCTCCCTCAGCACTGACCCTCCGACAGTGTGGCGCTCCCTCAGGACTGACCCTCCGACAGTGCGGCGCTCCCTCAATACTGACCCTCTGACAGTGCGGCGCTCCCTCAGTACTGACCCTCCGACAGTGCGGCACTCCCTCAGTACTGACCCTCCGACAGTGCGGCACTCCCTCAGTACTGACCCTCCGACAGTGCGGCACTTCCTCAGTACTGATCCTCTGACAGTGCGGCACTCCCTCAGTACTGATCCTCTGACAGTGCGGCCCTCCCTCAGTACTGATCCTCTGACAGTGCGGTACACCCTCAGTACCGGCACTGAGAGTGTTCCCCTGGATTACAGGGCTTGGGTCTCTCGAGTGGGGACTCGAACCTGGGACTTCCTGACTCAAGAGATGAGAGAGGTGCCCACTGAGTCATGGCTCTCATCTATAACAGTGACTACTTGATAGAAACAGGGCACTCGGCCCCTCTCCTCCGTGCTGGTGTTTCTGCCCCACACGAGCCTCCTCCCTCACCTCCCCTTCATCTCTCCCATCCCCATATCCTTCTCTTCCTCTCTCCCTCGTGTGTTTATCCAGCTCCCCCCGCTTCAATCCATCTCTGCGATTCACCTCGACCACTCCCCACGGGAGCGAGTCCCACATTCTCCCCACTCCCCGTGGGAGCGAGTCCCACATTCTCCCCACTCCCCGCGGGAGCGAGTCCCACATTCTCCCCACTCCCCGTGGGAGTGAGTCCCACATTCTCCCCACTCCCCGTGGGAGCGACTCCCATATTCTCCCCACTCTCTGGGTAAAGATGTTTCTCCTGAATTCCTCATTGGATTTATCAGGGACTGTCTTATATTGATGGCCCCCCCTTAGTTCTGGTCTCTCCCCCAACAAGTGGAAACATCTTCTCTATGTCGACCCTAGCGTATCTCTCTAACCTGTCTCCTCCTGTCTCCAAACATTTTCTGGAGGTCATGAAGGGCACTATATAAAGGCAGGTTGTTTCTAACTATTCCAGATCGAGATCCGGAGAGCCCCAATCGATTGTTCACCAGGAATACAGATGTGGAGGGATCCTGCTTTGAGTACGCCATGTTCCTGAATGCGTCGGAGAGAAGGATTCTGTGTATATTCCAGCCCGGACCATTATTGGAGGGACCCCCCTGGTGAGTATCGGATGGGGTGTGAGGGCTTTGACCAGCGTATTGCTGGTTCCATCTGAAGCAAATCCCTCTACCTTTTCCAAACCTCCCTCCCTGCCCTGAGATTTAAACCCTGCGGGATTGAATTTCCCACATTGGCGTCTCACCTAGAAGACGGCACCTCCAACAGTGCGGCACTCACTCGAGTACCGACCCTCTGAAAGTGCGGTGCTCCCTCAGTACTGACCCTTCGACAGTGCGGCGCTCCCTCAGTACTGACTCTCCGACTGTGCGGCGCTCCCTCAGTACTGATCCTCCAACAGTGCAGCACTCCCTCAGTACTGACCCTCCGACAGCGTGGTGCTCCCTCAGTACTGACCCTCCGACAGTGCAGCACTCCCTCAGTACTGACCCTCCGACAGTGCGGTGCTCCCTCGGTACTGACCTTCTGACTGTGCGGCACTCCCTCAGTACTGACCCTCTGACAGTGCGGCGCTACCTCAGTACTGACCCTCCGACAGTGCGGCGCTCCCTCAGTACTGACCCTCCGACAGTGCGGCGCCCCCTCAGCACTGACCCTCCGACAGTGCGGTAATCCCGCAATCCCGGTGAGATGTGCTGGTGGGGGTGGGGGCTGGGGGGGAGAGATACGGGGCCCCGGGGGAGCAGGGTTGGGCCGGTGGGTGGTCGGAAGTGGCCGTGCCTGGTATCATCCCCCTCCCTCCATCCCCCCACCGGCCCCTGGGGACTGAGGGGGGTGGGGGGGGGGGACCCGTGAGGCGGACGAGGCTTATTCTCTGGTTCTCTCTGTCTCCCCAGCCACACCCATGGCGGTGCCATCTTCACCCTCCTTGATGGGGTAGCGGGGACATGTGCATACGCAACCATGGGCCCTGTCCTGACAGCCAACGTCAATGTCAATTTCCAGAGGTAAGCTGCGGTGACTGTCCAGCAGGGGGCGGAATGGGGGCAATATAGGGGGAGTGGCATAACGAGCGGGGTAATAATGATGGGCCCGCCTCACTCTGTCTGTCTCTCCAGCCCTGTGCCTTTAGGGTCTACAGTCCTGATCGAAGCTCGCATCGAGAGGGTAGTCGACAGAAAGATATTCATGTCCTGTCTCATCACCAGCGGCATCAGCCCCAAGGTTCATGTGGACGGCAGCTGTAAGCAGACTCGGATTGGTCGCGCTCTCTGATTGAAACCTATAAGGGGTCTTGACGGGGTGGATGTGGAGAGGGTGTTTCCCCTCGTGGGAGAATCTAGAACGAGGCGGGGGGGGGGAGAGGGTCACTGTTTAAAAAAAATAAGGGGGTCGCCCCCATTTAAGACAGACTTGAGGAGAGATTTTTTTTTCTTTTGTGAGCCCTTGGAACTCTCTTCCTCGAAGGGTGGTGGAAGCCCAGGCTTTCAATATTTTTTAGGCTGTGAGATAGATTCTGGATAAGCGGGGGGTGGGGGGGGGGGGGGGGGGGGGGGGGGTGGGTGGGGTGGGGGGGTGAAAGGTTATCGGGGGGGTTAGGCAGGAATGTGGGGTTCAGGCCACAATCAGGTCAGCGGCGATCTTACTGAGCGGTGGAGCAGAAACTGAACTGGACCAGCCATATAAATACTGTGGCTGCAAGAGCAGGTCAGAGGCTGGGAATCCTGCAGTTAGTAACTCACCTCCTGACTCCCCAAGGCCTGTCCACCATCTACAAGGCACAAGTCAGGAGTGGGATGGAAACTCCCCACCTGCCTGGATGAGTGCGGCTCCCACAACACACAAGAAGCTCGACACCATCCAAGACAAAGCAGCCCCGCTTGATCAGCACCCCATCCACAAACATTCACTCCCTCCACCACCGACGCACAGTAGCAGCAGTGTGTGTACCATCTACAAGATGCACTGCAGCAACTCACCAAGGCTCCTTCGACAGCACCTTCCAAACCCACAACCTCTACCATCTAGAAGGACAAGGGCAGCAGACACATGGGGAACACCACCACCTGGAAGTTCCCCTCCGAGCCCCTCACCATCCTGACTTGGAAATATATCAGCCGTTCCTTCACTGTCGCTGGGTCCAAATCCTGGAACTCCCTCCCTAACAGCACGGTGGGTGTACCTACACCACAGGGACGGCAGCGGCTCAAGAAGGCGGCTCACCCACCACCTTCTCAAGGGGGCAATTAGGGATGGGTAATAAATGCTGGACCCAGCCCAGCGACACCCACATCCTGTAAATGGGTAAACAAGAAACGGGCACGAGGGGCCAAGTACCCGCATCTGCTCCTGACTCGTTTGTCCGTAGGAATGTGAGCAGTTTCTGCTCCCTGTGTCTCGACTGCTGATGGGGGACTCAGTGTGAATCCAGGCAGAGTGCCTCCCCCCTCGGGTACCCTGAGTGGAATGGAGGAGAGCAGACTGGGAGCTGGCTGGTTATGGCAGACTGTGAGGATTTGGGGGTTCTGAATAAGGAGAGAGCCCCTGATTCCACCCACCCCCCATAGAGTCTGGAGCCTCCCATACACGTCTGTACTGTCACTAAGGCCAGGCGAGCAGGTGCTGAAATGGGTCCCATTTTGACCTCTCCTCGTTCGCCTGCAACAGGCTTTGATCATTACAAAGGAGAGGCCTGTCAATTCAGTCAGTGCACTACCTGTGATCAGGAAAGGACTGAGAGCACAGGCTTGCTTGAGTTTAACACAGAAAGGGTTAACTTTGTTACACTTCAACCAAAGTAAAACAAGGAAACATGCACCGACTTTCACACACACACAGTCGAAGTTAACACTCACACACACACACACACATTCACACACATACACACACACTCACACACGTGCTCACACACACAATCACATACACACACACTTGCACGCACACACACTCGAACACACTCGCACATTCACACACACACTTTCACTCACACACTCATACGCACACACACATGCTCACATACACACACATTCACACACCCAGTCACACACGCTCACACATCCACTTGAACACACTCGCACATTCACACACACACTCGTACGCACGCACACATTCATACACGTACACTCACACACACACACTCACTGTCTTTCACTCACTCGCGCACACACATACATACGCACACACACATACTCGCGCTCACACTCGCACACACACTCGCGTGCACACACAACTCGAACACACTTGCACATTCACACACACACTCTCACTCACACACTCGTACGCACACACACAGGTACACACACACACACGTACACACACGAACATTAGTGCACACACATGGATTACAGAGCAGGGAAAGATAGGTTGGCCAAATTAGTTTTCTGGGAAAAGTGAAATTGTGTCCACTCTGTAGCTTGGCGATCACCTCGCTTCATGGTGAATTTGACAGTCTCATTGCCCCCAATTTAAAGATGTGGACAATTGCGTTGGTTGTTCTTTGGGTTGGATTCGCTTAGAAGATCTCAGTCTGCCAGCAAACAGGGTTCATAGCTTTACCAGGTAGGCTGGAGAGAGACGGAGGCAGGATGGACCCCACTTTGGTCTTCTCCCTCAGCTTGTCCTCAGTTTTGCTGAGAATAACTGTGCTGAAAACATACAAAGGACTGGCTCGTCCTGCGATCTTCCCCACTGGAACTGCCCGAAGATTCAAAAATAAAAACTGTGTCTGTGTATTCCAAAGGTGACTCGGTTAGCTCCTATCTGGAAAGTAGCTTAACCAGGGTCCCGTTGTCCAAATGATTAGTCTTAATGGCCCATCTCCAATAGTTGAATACCTCAGGTATAGATACCTTCAAAATGTGAGTCCATAAGACCATAAGACATAGGAGCAGAAATTAGGCCATTCGGCCCATCAAGTCTGCTCTGCCATTCAATCATGGCTGATAAGTTTCTCAACCCCATTCTCCCGCCTTCTCCCGAACCTTTGACCCCCTTACCAATCAAGAACCTATCTATCTCCGTCTTAAATACACTCAATGACCTGGCCTCCACAGCCTTCTGTGGCAATGAATTCCATAGATTCACCACTCTCTAGCTAAAGAAGTTTCTCCTCATCTCTGTTCTAAAAGGTCTTCCCTTTACTCTGAGGCTGTGCCCTCGGGTCCTAGTCTCTCCGACTAATGGAAACATCTTCCCCCTCCACACTCCCCTTAATCAGTGCCTTTGATGGGTTTTGACTCCACTCTAGTGAATTGAATAGTGATGTATAGTAATTGGATAGTGTATAGTAATGCAAATTTGGGTTAGCCATCTTGGGTATGACTTTAAGACACTTTAGTCTGTGTTATTAAAAGGTCTGTTTTTAAAAGTTCAATTCAGATTTCCGGCCGCTGGATAAAAAAAATTATTATTTGGCATAAAGCACACCCTTATGACACCACCTATCTCCGTAATGCAGATGACTTTACACCTATCTCAGCTCATCTACTGCCGAAACCCTCGTCCACGCCTTGGTTACCGCCAGACTCGGCGCTTCCAACATGCTCCTGACTGCTCTCCCACAATCTCCCCTCTGTAAACTTCGGCTCACCCAAAACTCCGCTGCCCCCATGTTTTGGTGCAGAATTCGTCGATGTCGGTCAGGCTCAGAAACACAGGAACCAAAGTGCCCTCGTTCATGCTTGGGGGTCAACAGCGGGTATCAGGGGAACGTTCTATTGTGCCTGGGTTGGTATTCCCGTCCAAATCCTTCCAGGATCGCCAGCACCTCCAGTGTCCCTTAATTAATTAATTCTCCAAGAGTTGGTCACCCTGCCAGGAAGAGCTAGATTTCAAATTCCTCTCCCACTTTTTCACATCCTTCCGTGATCCTCAGTCCCCTCCCTATCTCTGTAACCTCCTCCAGCCCCTACACCCCTCCCTATCTCTGTAACCTCCTCCAGCCCCTACACCCCTCCCTATCTCTGTAACCTCCTCCAGCCCCCTACAACCCTCCCTATTTCTGTAACCTCCTCCAGCCCCCACACCCCTCCCTATCGCTGTAACCTCCTCCAGCCCCTACACCCCTCCCTATCTCTGTAACCTCCTCCAGCCCCTACACCCCTCCCTATCTCTGTAACCTCCTCCAGCCCCTACACCCCTCCCTATCTCTGTAACCTCCTCCAGCCCCTACACCCCTCCCTAACTCTGTAACCTCCTCCAGCCCCAACACCCCTCCCTATCTCTGTAACCTCCTCCAGTACCTACACCCCTCCCTATCTCTGTAACCTCCTCCAGCCCCTACACCCATCCCTATCTCTGTAACCTCCTCCAGCCCCTACACCCCTCCCTATCTCTGTAACCTCCTCCAGCCCCTACACCCCTCCCTAACTCTGTCACCTCCTCCAGCCCCTACACCCCTCCCTATCTCTGTAACCTCCTCCAGCCCCTACACCCCTCCCTATGTCTGTAACCTCCTCCAGCCCCAACACCCCTCCCTATCTCTGTAACCTCCTCCAGTCCCTACACCCCTCCCTATCTCTGTAACCTCCTCCAGCCCCTACACCCCTGCCTATCTCTGTAACCTCCTCCAGCCCCTACACCCCTCCCTATCTCTGTAACCTCCTCCAGCGCCTACACCCCTCTCTATCTCTGTAACCTCCTCCAGCGCCTACACCCCTCCCTATCTCTGTAACCTCCTCCAGCCCCTACACCCCTCCCTATCTCCGTAACCTTCTCCAGCCCCTACACCCCTCCCTATCTCTGTAATCTCCTCCAGCCCCTATACCCCTCCCTATCTCTGTAACCTCCTCCAGCCCCTACACCCCTCCCTATCTCTGTAACCTCCTCCAGCCCCTACACCCCTCCCTATCTCTGTAACCTCCTCCAGCCCCTACACCCCTCCCTATCTCTATAACCTCCTCCAGCCCCTACACCCCTCCCTATCTCTGTAACCTCCTCCAGCCCCAACACCCCTCCCTATCTCTGTAACCTCCTCCAGTCCCTACACCCCTCCCTATCTCTGTAACCTCCTCCAGCCCCTACACCCATCCCTATCTCTGTAACCTCCTCCAGCCCCTACACCCCTCCCTATCTCTGTAACCTCCTCCAGCCCCTACACCCCTCCCTATCTCTGTAACCTCCTCCAGCCCCAACACCCCTCCCTATCTCTGTAACCTCCTCCAGTCCCTACACCCCTCCCTATCTCTGTAACCTCCTCCAGCCCCTACACCCCTCCCTATCTCTGTAACCTCCTCCAGCGCCTACACCCCTCTCTATCTCTGTAACCTCCTCCAGCCCCTACACCCCTCCCTATCTCTGTAACCTCCTCCAGCCCCTACACCCCTCCCTATCTCCGTAACCTTCTCCAGCCCCTACACCCCTCCCTATCTCTGTAACCTCCTCCAGCCCCTACACCCCTCCCTATCTCTGTAACCTCCTCCAGCCCCTACACCCCTCCCTATCTCTGTAACCTCCTCCAGCCCCTACACCCCTCCCAATCTCTGTAACCTCCTCCAGCCCCTACACCCCTCCCTATCTCTGTAACCTCCTCCAGCCCCTACACCCCTCCCTATCTCTGTAACCTCCTCCAGCCCCTACACCCCTCCCTATCTCTGTAACCTCCTCCAGCCCCTACACCCCTCCCTATCTCCGTAACCTTCTCCAGCCCCTACACCCCTCCCTATCTCTGTAACCTCCTCCAGCCCCTACACCCCTCCCTATCTCTGTAACCTCCTCCAGCCCCTACACCCCTCCCTATCTCCGTAACCTTCTCCAGCCCCTACACTCCCTCCCTATCTCTGTAACCTCCTCCAGCCCCTACACCCCTCCCTATCTCTGTAACCTCCTCCAGCCCCTACACCCCTCCCTATCTCTGTAACCTCCTCCAGCCCCTACACTCCCTCCCTATCTCTGTAACCTCCTCCAGCCCCTACACCCCTCCCTATCTCTGTAACCTCCTCCAGCCCCTACACCCCCTCCCTATCTCTGTAACCTCCTCCAGCCCCTACACCCCTCCCTATCTCTGTAACCTCCTCCAGCCCCTACACCCCTCCCTATCTCCGTAACCTTCTCCAGCCCCTACACCCCTCCCTATCTCTGTAATCTCCTACAGCCCCTATACCCCTCCCTATCTCTGTAACCTCCTCCAGCCCCTACACCCCTGCCTATCTCTGTAACCTCCTCCAGCCCCTACACCCCTCCCTATCTCTGTAACCTCCTCCAGCCCCTACACCCCTCCCTATCTCTGTAACCTCCTCCAGCCCCTACACCCCTCCCTATCTCTGTAACCTCCTCCAGCCCCTACACCCCTCCCTATCTCTGTAACCTCCTCCAGCCCCTACACCCCTCCCTATCTCTGTAACCTCCTCCAGCCCCAACACCCCTCCCTATCTCTGTAACCTCCTCCAGTCCCTACACCCCTCCCTATCTCTGTAACCTCCTCCAGCCCCTACACCCATCCCTATCTCTGTAACCTCCTCCAGCCCCTACACCCCTCCCTATCTCTGTAACCTCCTCCAGCCCCTACACCCCTCCCTATCTCTGTAACCTCCTCCAGCCCCAACACCCCTCCCTATCTCTGTAACCTCCTCCAGTCCCTACACCCCTCCCTATCTCTGTAACCTCCTCCAGCCCCTACACCCCTCCCTATCTCTGTAACCTCCTCCAGCCCCTACACCCCTCCCTATCTCTGTAACCTCCTCCAGCGCCTACACCCCTCTCTATCTCTGTAACCTCCTCCAGCCCCTACACCCCTCCCTATCTCTGTAACCTCCTCCAGCCCCTACACCCCTCCCTATCTCCGTAACCTTCTCCAGCCCCTACACCCCTCCCTATCTCTGTAACCTCCTCCAGCCCCTACACCCCTCCCTATCTCTGTAACCTCCTCCAGCCCCTACACCCCTCCCTATCTCCGTAACCTTCTCCAGCCCCTACACTCCCTCCCTATCTCTGTAACCTCCTCCAGCCCCTACAGCCCTCCCTATCTCTGTAACCTCCTCCAGCCCCTACACCCCTCCCTATCTCTGTAACCTCCTCCAGCCCCTACACTCCCTCCCTATCTCTGTAACCTCCTCCAGCCCCTACACCCCTCCCTATCTCTGTAACCTCCTCCAGCCCCTACACCCCCTCCCTATCTCTGTAACCTCCTCCAGCCCCTACACCCCTCCCTATCACTGTAACCTCCTCCAGCCCCTACACCCCTCCCTATCTCTGTAACCTCCTCCAGCCCCTACACTCCTCCCTATCTCTGTAACCTCCCCCAGCTCCTACATCCCTCCCTATCTCTGTAGCCTCCTCCAGCCCCAACCCCCTTCCCTATCTCTGTAACCTCCTCCAGCCCCTACACTCCCTCCCTATCTCTGTAACCTCCTCCAGCCCCTACACTCCCTCCCTATCTCTGAAACCTCCTCCAGCCCCTACCCCCTTCCCTATCTCTGTAACCTCCTCCAGCCCCTACACCCCTCCCTATCTCTGTAACCTCCTCCAGCCCCTACACCCCTCCCTATCTCTGTAACCTCCTCCAGCTCCTACACCCCTCCCTATCTCTGTAACCTCCTCCAGCCCCTACCCCCTTCCCTATCTCTGTAACCTCCTCCAGCCCCTACAACCCTCCCTATCTCTGTAACCTCCTTCAGCCCCTACACCCCTCCCTATCTCTGTAACCTCCTCCAGCCCCTACAACCCTCCCTATCTCTGTAACCTCCTCCAGCCCCTACACCCCTCCGAGATCTCTGTGCCCTTCCACTACCGGCCTCTTGCCCATCCCCCGATTCCCATCGCTCCACCATTGGCCGCCGTGCCTTCAGCTGCCTGGGGCCCTGAGCTCTGGAATTCCCTCCCTCAACCTCTCCGCCCCTCTCTCTCCTCCTTTAAGACGCTCCTTAAAACCGGCCTCTCTGACTGAGCTTTGGGTCACCCCATTCCTAATATCTCCTCACGCGGCTCGGGGTCAGATTCTGTCTGATAACACTGTTGTGAATGGCCTTGGGGTGTTTTACTCCATTAGAGGCGCTACGTAGATTCAGCCTGTCACTAAAAACTTCACCCCCGACCCTCCCCGTGGAATTGGAAGCTGCTCTGATTTTAATCTTGTTTTTTTATTTACACCCAGTGCTGTTCATCAAATACCTTGGTTCAGGCCCAGCGAATGGGAAATGAGAAGCCTCTCCCTTGATGATGGGTGAACCTCCCTCACCTGAAGATCTCCGGAGCAGGAGGGAAACATTTCCTGCTTGTGGGGAGGATTCACCTTTCTGGGGATGTGGGACTTCAGTCCATGTGGAGAGACCGGGAGAAGCTGGGATTGTTCTCCTCAGAGCGGAGAAGGTTAAGGGGGAGATTGAATCGAGGCGTTCGGAATCAGGAAGGGGGGGGTTCGGACAGAGTAAATAAGGAGAAACTGTTTCCACTGGGCAGGAGGGTCGGTAACCAGAGGGGACACAGATTGAAGAGAATCGGGAAGGGAACCAGAGGGGGAGATGAGGAGAGTTTGTTTTTATTTACACAGCGAGTTGCTGTGATCTGGAAGGCGCTGCCTGAAAGGGCGGTGGAAGCAGATTCAATAGCAACTTTCAAAAGGGGGGTAGTGGGATAAATACTTGAAATTTGCAGGGCGATTCGGGGAGGAGCTAGGGTTGGGGGTAGTGGGATTAATTGGATAGCATAGAGCCAGATGGGCTGAATGACCTCCTGGCCGGCTGTACGAGCCTCTCCACGTCTGGCCAGGGAGGGTTCAGAAGTTACTGCCCATGAACCAGTCACCGAAGGCCCTCCCTCTCTGATCCGTGGTGGGAGAGGTGACCTGAGCTGGAGGCAGTGGGGCGTGGGGCTGGGAGCTGACATGCCCCCTCACCTCTCCCCCTCAGACACCATTGCAGCCCATCCGGCACGGTCACTTGTCCAGGGGAGGCCAGAATCGTCCCGAGCGAGGGCTGCTTGAGGGCCGGAGGTGGGGGGGGCGGAGGCAGGGGGTTTGGGGACAGAACAATACAGGCCCAGTCGTTTGATCTGGACCCTTGTTACTCGCTCTAGGAACGCAAACCCACCTTAATCAAGTGTCGCCTGAAGGGCCGGGGCCTTGGGGACAGGAAGGCGAGGCGGGTCGGGTACGTGGGAGAAAGGGGAGGCCTTCGGGTGCCGACTAGGCCTGAAACGGAGCCTGCCCGGGGGAGGGGGGTCAAAGGTGAGAGAGAGAGAGAGGGAGAGATAGCGCCAGGGCCGGGGCAGGGGGAGGGGCTGCCCGGCCCTGGAGGCTTGGCGGACCCCACCAGTCGCTGGACTCGAGCCTCGGTCAACGGGACTGACAGTGCCTTGACCCTTGGTGAGCCTCGGGGGGGGTGAGAGAGAGAGAGAGAGAGATGGAGAGATTGCGGCCTTGTCACGCGATGGTTGACGTTGCAACCCTGTCCCGTGGGCACGAGCCCCGTGAAGCATTAAAGAGATTTTTCCCTCCATCATCACCGGACTGGACACTATTTCTTTATTTTTGCACTTTGCCCTTTCTCAGGAGTCGACAGGGTTGGAGGAGGGGTTGTGTCAGGGGGAGGTGGAGAATACGCCTGCTGGCCAGTCGGACAGAGGGCCCCAACCCCTCCGCAGTGGTGGGGAGTGGGAGCGGTGGTGGGGAGGAGGTGGGGGGGGGGGGGGGGTAGGGAGGGAAGAGTGAGGGGCTGCCAGACTCGAGGGCAGATCCTGACGTGGTGGAGCTGCAGTTCCTCGCAGTCCTGGGGAGGCAGCACCAGGGGGCGACAGAGGCCACAGCTTCGCGGCCCAGCACCAGGAAAATGGGGAATCGCCCCGGAGAAAATCCATCAGGAAGGATTGGAGGCCTGGGGGTGGGGGTGGGGGTGGGGGTGGTGGAAGGGGAGGGGGGACATCGAGGGGGACAGCCCCTGGCACCTTGGGGCGTGGGACTGGCGAGGCAGGCGCAGAGGCTCGAACTGTGGAACCCGGGATCACCATCGAGCTGGACAGTAGCATGGTCTCGAGAGGCCGAATGGCCCCATCCCATCGCCCAGAGAGAGAGATAGAGGGAAACACCCCCTTCCCCTGGTGTCCTTCACCACCCTCAGGATGTCCCAAAGCTCTTCACAGCCAATGAGGGACATTCAAATCGTGCTCACTTTGTAGCGTAGGGAACGCTGCAGCCGATTGGTGCACAGCAAGATCCCGCTAACAGCAATTTGATAAGGACCCAAATCATCTGTTTCCTTCAGTGATATTGGCTGAGGGATAACTATTGGGCCACAGGACACCGGAGGGAACTCACTACTGACCCTCCGACAGTGCGGCTCACCCTCGGTACTGACCCACCGACAGTGCGGCGCTCCCTCAGTACTGACCCTCCGACTGTGCGGCGCTCCGTCAGTACTGACCCTCCAACAGTGTGGCACTCCCTCAGTACTGACCCTCCGACAGTGCGGCACTCCCTCAGTACTGACGATCCGACAGTGCGGCACGCCCTCAGTAATCCCGCAATCCTGGCAAGATGTGCACTTAGGTACAGCATGGGGTGAGATACAGAGGAATGCTCCCTCCACACTGTCCCCATCAAACACTCCCAGGACAGGTACAGCACGGGGTTAGATACAGAGTAAATCTCCCTCTACACTGTCCCCATCAAACACTCCCAGGGCAGGGACAGCACGGGGTGAGATACAGAGGAAAGCTCCCTCCACACTGTCCCCATCAAACACTCCCAGGACAGGCACAGCACGGGGTTAGATACAGAGTAAAGCTCCCTCTACACTGTCCCCATCAAACATTCCCAGGACAGGTACAGCACGGGGTTAGATACAGAGTAAAGCTCCCTCTACACCATCCCATTCAAACACTCCCAGGGCAAGTACAGCACGGGGTTAGATACAGAGTAAAGCTCCCCCTACTCTGTCCCCAACAAACACTCCTAGGACAGGTACAGCACGAGGTTAGATACAGAGTAAAGCTCCCTCTACACTGTCCCCATCAAACACTCCCAGGACAGCTACAGCACAGGGTTAGATACAGAGTAAAGCTCCCTCTACACTGTCCCCATCAAACACTCCCAGGACAGGTACAGCACGGGGTTAGATACAGAGTAAAGCTCCCTCTACACTGTCCCCATCAAACACTCCCAGGACAGGTACAGGCACGGGGTTAGGTACAGAGTAAAGCTCCCTCTACACTGTCCCCATCAAACACTCCCAGGACAGGTACAGGCACGGGGTTAGGTACAGAGTAAAGCTAAGTTAAAGTTAAGGGGGAGATTGAATCGAGGCGTTCGGAATCAGGAAGGGGGTTTGGACAGAGTAAATGAGGAGAAACTGTTTCCACTGGGCAGGAGGGTCGGTAACCAGAGGGGACACAGATTGAAGAGAATCGGGGAAAGAACCAGAGGGGGAGATGAGGAGAATTTGTTTTTATTTACACAGCGAGTTGCTGTGATCTGGAAGGCGCTGCCTGAAAGGGCGGTGGAAGCAGATTCAATAGGAACTGTCAAAAGGGGGGAATCGGATAAATACTTGAAATTTGCAGGGCGATTGGGGCAGGAGTTGGGGGTGGGGTGAGTGGGATTAATTGGATAGCATAGAGCCAGATGGGCCGAATGGCCTCCTGGCCGGCTGTAAGGGCCTCTCCACGTCTGGCCAGGGAGGGTTCAGAAGTTACTGCCCGTGAACCAGTCACCGAAGGCCCTCCCTCTCTGATCTGTGGTGGAAGAGGTGACCTGAGCTGGTGGCAGTGGGGCGTGGGGCTGGGAGCTGACATGCCCCCTCACCTCTCCACCTCAGACACCATTGCAGCCCATCCGGCACGGTCACTTGTCCAGGGGAGGCCAGAATCGTCCCGAGCGAGAGCTGCTTGAGGGCCGGAGGTGGGGGGGTGGTAGGCAGGGGGTTTGGGGACAGAACAATACAGGCCCAGTCGTTTGATCTGGACCCTTGTTACTCGCTCTAGGAACGCAAACCCACCTTAATCAAGTGTCCCCTGAAGGGCCGGGGCCTTGGGGACAGGAAGGCGAGGCGGGTCGGGTACGTGGGAGAAAGGGGAGGCCTTCGGGTGCCGACTAGGCCTGAAACGGAGCCTGCCCGGGGGAGGGGGGTCAAAGGTGAGAGAGAGAGAGAGGGAGAGATAGCGCCAGGGCCGGGGCAGGGGGAGGGGCTGCCCGGCCCTGGAGGCTTGGCGGACCCCACCAGTCGCTGGACTCGAGCCTCGGTCAACGGGACTGACAGTGCCTTGACCCTTGGGGAGCCTCGGGGGGGAGAGAAAGAGAGAGAGAGATGGAGAGATTGCGGCCTTGTCACGCGATGGTTGACGTTGCAACCCTGTCCCGCGGGCATGAGCCCCGTGAAGCATTAAAGAGATTTTTCCCTCCATCGTCACCGGACTGGACACTATTTCTTTATTTTTGCACTTTGCCCTTTCTCAGGAGTCGACAGGGTTGGAGGAGGGGTTGAGTCGCGGGGAGGTGGAGAATACGCCTGCTGGCCGGTCGGACAGAGGGCCCCAACCCCTCCGCAGTGGTGGGGAGATGGTGTGGGGGGGGGGGTAGGGAGGGAAGAGCGAGGGGCTGCCAGACTCGAGGGCAGGTCCTGACGTGGTGGAGCTGCAGTTCCTCGCAGTCCTGGGGAGGCAGCACCAGGGGGTGACAGAGGCCACAGCTTCGCGGCCCAGCACCAGGAAAATGGGGAATCTCCCCGGGGAAAATCCATCGGGAAGGACTGGAGGCCTGGGGGTGGGGGTGGGGGTGGGGGTGGTGGAAGGGGAGGGGGGAAACCGAGGGGGACAGCCCCTGGCATCTTGGGGCGTGGGACTGGCGAGGCAGGCGCAGAGGCTCGAACTGTGGAACCCGGGATCACCATCGAGCTGGACAGTAGCATGGTCTCGAGGGGCCGAATGGCCCCATCCCATCGCCCAGAGAGAGAGATAGAGGGAAACACCCCCTTCCCCTGGTGTCCTTCACCAACCTCAGGATGTCCCAAAGCCCTTCACAGCCAATGAGGGACTTTCAAATCGTGCTCACTTTGTAGCGTAGGGAACGCTGCAGCCGATTGGTGCACAGCAAGATCCCACAAACAGCAATTTGATAAGGACCCAAATCATCTGCTTCCTTCAGTGATATTGGCTGAGGGATAACTATTGGGCCACAGGACACCGGAGGGAACTCATTACTGACCCTCCGACAGTGCGGCTCACCCTCGGTACTGACCCTCCGACAGTGCGGTGCTCCCTCAGTACTGACCCTCGGACAGTGCGGCTCACCCTCGGTACTGACCCTCCGACAGTGTGGCTCACCCTCAGTACTGACCCTCCAACAGTGCGGCTCACCCTCGGTACTGACCGTCCGACAGTGCGGCACTCCCTCAGTACTGACCCTCCGACAGAGTGGCGCTCCCTCAGTACTGACTCTCTGACAGTGCGGCGCTCCCTCAGTACTGACCCTCTGACAGTGCGGCGCTCCCTCAGTACTGACCCTCCGATAGCGCGGCGCTCCCTCAGTACTGACCCTCCGACAGTGCGGCGCTCCCTCAGTACTGACCCTCCGACTGTGCGGCGCTCCGTCAGTACTGACCCTCCGACAGTGCGGCACTCCCTCGGTACTGACCCTCCGACAGCGTGGCACTCCCTCAGTACTGACGATCCGACAGTGCGGCACGCCCTCAGTAATCCCGCAATCCTGGCAAGATGTGCACTTAGGTACAGCACGGGGTGAGATACAGAGGAAAGCTACCTCCACACTGTCCCCATCAAACACTCCCGGGACAGGTACAGCACGGGGTTAGATACAGAGTAAAGCTCCCTCTACACTGTCCCGTTCAAACACTCACAGGACAGGAACAGCACTGGGTTAGATACAGAGTAAAGCTCCCTCTACACTGTCCCCATCAAACACTCCCAGGACAGGTGCAGCACAGGGTTAGATGCAGAGTAATACTCCCTGTACACGGTCCACATCAAACACTCCCAGGACAGGTACAGCATGGTTTTAGATATAGATTAAAGCTCCCTCTACACTGTCCCCATCAAACACTCCCAGGACAGGTATAGCGCGGGGTTAGATACAGAGTAAAGCTCCCTCTACACTGCCCACATCAAACACTCCCAGGACAGGTAAAGCACAGGGTTAGATACAGAATAAAGCTCCCTCTGCACTGTCCCCATCAAACACTCCCAGGACAGGTACAGCATGGGGTTAGATACAGAGTAAAGCTCCCTCTACACTGTCCCCATCAAACATTCCCAACACAGGCACAGCATGGGGTTAGATAAAGAGTAAAGCTCCAATACACAGTCCCAATCAAACACTCACAGGACAGCTGCAGCACAGGGTTAGATACAGAGTAAAGCTCCCTCTACACTGTCCCCATCAAACACTCACAGGACAGGTACAGCATGGGGTTAGATACAGAGTAAAGCTCCCTCTACACTGTCCCCATCAAACACTCCCAGGACAGTGACAGCACTGGGTTAGATACAGAGTAAAGCTCCCCCTACTCTGTCCCCATCAAACACTCACAGGACAATACAGCACGGGTTTGATACAGAGTAAAGCTCCCTCTACACTGTCCCCATCAAACAATCACAGGACAGGTACAGCACAGGGTTAGATACAGAGTAAAGCTCCCTCTACTCTGTCCCCATCAAACACTCCTTGGACAGGTACAGCACGAGGTTAGATACAGAGTAAAGCTCCATCTAGACTGTCCCCATCAAACACTCCCAGGACAGGTGCAGCACGGGGTTAGATACAGAATAATTCTCCCTGTATACTGTCCACATCAAACACTCCCAGGACAGGTACAGCACAGGGTTAGATATAGATTAAAGGTCCCTCTACACTGTCCCCATCAAACACTCCCAGGACAGGTACAGCACGGGGTTAGATACAGAGTAAAGCACCCTCTACACTGTTCCCATCAAACATTCCCAGGACAGGTACAGCACTGGGTTAGATACAGAGTAAAGCTCCCTCTACACCGACCCCAACAAACACTCCCAAGGCAAGTACAGCACGGGGTTAGATACAGAGTAAAGCTCCCCCTACTCTGTCCCCATCAAACACTCCCAGGACGGTTACAGCACAGGGTTAGATACAGAGGAAGGCTCCCGCTACACTGTCCCCATCAAACACTCCCAGGACAGGTACAGCACGGGGTTAGATACAGAATAAAGCTCCCTCTACACTGTCCCCATCAAACACTCCCTGGACAGGTACAGCACGGGGTTTGATACAGAGTAAAGCTGCCTCTACACTGTCCCCATCAAACACTCTCAGGACAGGTACAGCACGGGGTTAGATACAGAATAAAGCTCCTCTAAACTGTCCCCATCAAACACTCCCAGGACAGGTACAGCACCGGGTTAGATACAGAGTAACGCTCCCTCTACACTGTCCCCATCAAACATTCCCAGGACAGGCACAGCACAGGGTTAGATAAAGAGTAAAGCTCCCTCTACGCTATCCCCATCAAACACTCCCAGGACAGGTACAGCACGGGGTTAGATACATAGTAAAGCTCCCTCTACACTGTCCCCATCAAACACTCCCAGGACAGGTACAGCACGGGGTTAGATACAGAGTAAAGCTCCCTCTACACTGTCCCCATCAAACACTCACAGGACAGGTACAGCATGGGGTCAGATACCGAGTAAAGCTCCCTCTACACCGTCCCCATCAAACACTCCCAGGGCAAGTACAGCACGGGGTTAGATACAGAGTAAAGCTCTCCCTACTCTGTCCCCATCAAACACTCATAGGACAGGTACAGCACGAGGTTAGACACAGAGTAAAGCTCAGAGATAAAAACAAAGAAAACTGCGGATGCTGGAAATCCAAAACAAAAACAGAATTACCTGGAAAAACTCAGCAGGTCTGGCAGCATCGGCGGAGAAGAAAAGAGTTGACGTTTCGAGTCCTCATGACCCTTCGACAGAACTTGATTTCGAGTCCAAGAAAGAGTTGAAATATAAGCTGGTTTAAGGTGTGTGTGTGGGGGGGGCGGAGAGATAGAGAGAGACAGAGGTGCTTGTGTAGACAAACAAGCAGTGATAGAAGCAGATCATCAAAAGATGTCAGTGACAATGGTACAAAAGAACACATAGGTGTTAAAGTTAAAGTTGGTGATATTATCTAAACGAATGTGCTAATTAAGAATGGATGGTAGGGCACTCAAGGTACAGCTCTAGTGGGGGTGGGGGGAGCATAAAAGATTTTAAAATATTTAAAAATAATGGAAATAGGTGGGAAAAGAAAAATCTATAAAATTTATAGGGAAAAAAAAGGGGGAAAAAAAGGGGGAAACAGAAAGGGGGTGGGGATGGGGGAGGGAGCTCACGACCTAAAGTTATTGAATTCAATATTCAGACCGGAAGGCTGTAAGGTGCCTAGTCGGAAGATGAGGTGTTGTTCCTCCAGTTTGCGTTGGGCTTCACTGGAACAATGCAGCAAGCCAAGGACAGACATGTGGGCAAGAGAGCAGGGTGGAGTGTTAAAATGGCAAGCGACAGGGAGGTTTGGGTCATTCTTGCGGACAGACCGCAGGTGTTCTGCAAAGCGGTCGCCCAGTTTACGTTTGGTCTCTCCAATGTAGAGGAGACCACATTGGGAGCAACGAATGCAGTAGACTAAGTTGGGGGAAATGCAAGTGAAATGCTGCTTCACTTGAAAGGAATGTTTGGGCCCTTGGACGGTGAGGAGAGAGGAAGTGAAGGGGCAGGTGTTACATCTTTTGCGTGGGCATGGGGTGGTGCCATAGGAGAGGGTTGAGGAGTAGGGGGTGATGGAGGAGTGGACCAGGGTGTCCCGGAGGGAGCGATCCCTACGGAATGCCGATAAGGGGGGTGAAGGGAAGATGTGTTTGGTGGTGGCATCATGCTGGAGTTGGCGGAAATGGCGGAGGATGATCCTTTGAATGCGGAGGCTGGTGGGGTGATAAGTGAGGACAAGGGGTACCCTATCATGTTTCTGGGAGGGAGGAGAAGGCGTGAGGGCGGATGCGCGGGAGATGGGCCGGACACGGTTGAGGGCCCTGTCAACGACCGTCGGTGGAAAACCTCGGTTAAGGAAGAAGGAGGACATGTCAGAGGAACCGTTTTTGAAGGTAGCATCATCGGAACAGATGCGACGAAGGCGAAGGAACTGGGAGAATGGGATGGAGTCCTTACAGGAAGCGGGGTGTGAGGAGCTGTAGTCGAGGTAGCTGTGGGAGTCGGTGGGTTTGTAATGGATATTGGTGGACAGTCTATCACCAGAGATTGAGACAGAGAGGTCAAGGAAGGGAAGGGAAGTGTCAGAGATGGACCACGTGAAAATGATGGAGGGGTGGAGATTGGAAGCAAAATTAATAAATTTTTCCAAGTCCCGACGAGAGCATGAAGCGGCACCGAAGTAATCATCGATGTACCGGAGAAAAAGTTGTGGAAGGGGGCCGGGGTAGGACTGGAACAAGGAATGTTCCACATATCCCATAAAGAGACAGGCATAGCTAGGGCCCATGCGGGTACCCATAGCCACACCTTTTATTTGGAGGAAGTGAGAGGAGTTGAAGGAGAAATTGTTCAACGTGAGAACAAGTTCAGCCAGACGGAGGAGAGTAGTGGTGGATGGGGATTATTCGGGCCTCTGTTCGAGGAAGAAGCTAAGGGCCCTCAGACCATCCTGGTGGGGGATGGAGGTATAGAGGGATTGGACGTCCATGGTGAAGAGGAAGCGGTTGGAGCCAGGGAACTGGAAATTGTTGATGTGACGTAAGGTGTCAGAGGAATCACGGATGTAGGTGGGAAGGGACTGGACAAGGGGAGCGAGAAGGGAGTCAAGATAACGAGAAATGAGTTCTGTGGGGCATCAAACACTCACAGGACAGGGACAGCATGGGTTTAGATACAGAGTAAAGCTCCCTCTAGACTGTCCCCATCAAACATTCCCAGGACAGGTACAGCACGGGGTTAGATACAGAGTAAAGCTCCCTCTACACTGTCCCCATCAAACACTCCCAGGGCAGGTGCAGCACGGTATTAGATACAGAGCAATGCTCCCTGTACACTGTCCACATCAAACACTCCCAGGACAGGTACAGCACGGGGTTAGATATAGATAAAAGCTCCCTCTACACTGTCCCCATCAAACACTGCCAGGACAGGTACAGCACGGGGTTAGATACAGAATAAAGCTCACGCTACACTGTTCCCATCAAACACTCCCAGGACAGGTACAGCACGGAGTTAGATACAGAGTAAAGCTCCCTCTACACTGTCCCCATCAAACATTCCCAGGACAGGCACAGCACGGGGCTCGATAAAGAGTAAAGCTCTATCTACACTGTCCCAATCAAACACTCACAGCACAGGTACAGCACAGCATTAGATACAGTGTAAAGCTCCCTCTACACTTTCCCCATCAAACACTCACAGGACAGGTACAGCATGGGGTTAGATACAGAGTAAAGCTCCCTCCACACTGTCTGCATCAAACACTCACAGGACAGGTACAGCATGGGTTTAGATACAGAGTAAAGCTCCCTCTACACTGTGCCCATCAAACATTCCCAGGACAGGTACAGCACTGGGTTAGATAAAGAGTAAAGCTCCATCTACACTGTCCCAATCAAACACTCACAGGACAGGTGCAGCACAGGGTTAGATACAGAGGAAAGCTCTCTCTACACTGTCACCATCAAACACTCACAGGACTAGTACAGCACAGGGTTAGATACAGAGTAAAGCTCCCTCTACACTGTCCCCATCAAACACTCACAGGACAGATAGAGCATGGGGTTAGATACAGAGTAAAGCTCCCTCTACACTGTCCCCATCAAACATTCCCAGGACAGGTACAGCACAGTGTTAGATACAGAGTAAAGCTCCCTCCACACCGTCACCATCAAACACTCCCAGGGCATAGTACAGCACGGGGTTAGATACAGAGTAAAGCTCCCCTACTCTGTCCCCATCAAACACTCCTAAGACAGGTACGGCACGAGGTTAGATACAGAGTAAAGCTCCCTCTACACTGTCCCCATCAAACATTCCCAGGACAGGTACAGCACGGGGTTAGATACAGAATAAAGCTCCCTCTACACTGTCCCCATCAAACATTCCCAGGACAGGCACAGCACGGGGTTAGATAAAGAGTAAGGCTCCATCTACACTGTCCCAATCAAACACTCACAGGACAGGTACAGCACGGGGTTAGATACAGAGTAAAGCTCCCTCTACACTGTCCCCATCAAACACTCCCAGGACAGGTGCAGCACAGGGTTAGATGCAGAGTAATACTCCCTGTACACGGTCCACATCAAACACTCCCAGGACAGGTACAGCATGGTTTTAGATATAGATTAAAGCTCCCTCTACACTGTCCCCATCAAACACTCCCAGGACAGGTATAGCGCGGGGTTAGATACAGAGTAAAGCTCCCTCTACACTGCCCACATCAAACACTCCCAGGACAGGTAAAGCACAGGGTTAGATACAGAATAAAGCTCCCTCTGCACTGTCCCCATCAAACACTCCCAGGACAGGTACAGCATGGGGTTAGATACAGAGTAAAGCTCCCTCTACACTGTCCCCATCAAACATTCCCAACACAGGCACAGCATGGGGTTAGATAAAGAGTAAAGCTCCAATACACAGTCCCAATCAAACACTCACAGGACAGCTGCAGCACAGGGTTAGATACAGAGTAAAGCTCCCTCTACACTGTCCCCATCAAACACTCACAGGACAGGTACAGCATGGGGTTAGATACAGAGTAAAGCTCCCTCTACACTGTCCCCATCAAACACTCCCAGGACAGTGACAGCACTGGGTTAGATACAGAGTAAAGCTCCCTCTACACCGTCCCCATCAAACACTCCCTGGACATGTACTGCACGGGGTTACATACAGAGTAAAGCTCACTCTACACTGTCCCCATCAAACATTCCCAGGACAGGTACAGCACTGGGTTAGATAGAGAGTAAAGCTCCCTCTACACTGTCCCCATCAAACACTCCCAAGACAAGTACAGCACGGGGTTAGATACAGAGTAAAGCTCCCTCTACACTGTCCCCATCAAACACTCCCAGGACCGGTACAGCACAGGGTTAGATATAGAGTAAATCTCCATCTACACTGTCCCCATCAAACACTCCCAGGACAGGTACAGCACGGGGTTAGATACAGAATAAAGCTCCCTCTACACTGTCCCCATCAAACACTCCCAGGACAGGTACAGCACGGGGTTAGATACAGAGTAAAGCTCCCTCTACACTGTCCCCATCAAACACTCCCAGGACAGGCACAGCACGGGGTTAGATAAAGAGTAAAGCTCCCTCTACACTGTCCCCATCAAACATTCCCAGGACAGGTGCAGCACTGGTTTAGATACAGAGTAAAGCTCCCTCTACACTGTCCCCATCAAACACTCCCAGGACAGGTACAGCACGGGGTTAGATACAGAGTAAAGCTCCCTCTACACTGTCCCCATCAAACACTCCCAAGACAAGTACAGCACGGTGTTAGATACAGAGTAAAGTTCCCCCTACTCTCTCCCCATCAAACATTCCCATGACGGGTACAGCACAGGGTTAGATACAGAATAAAGCTCCCTCTACACTGTCCCCATCAAACACTCCCAAGGCAGCTGCAGCACGGTGTTAGATACAGAGCAATGCTCCCTGTACACTGTCCACATCAAACACTCCCACGACAGGTGCAGCACGGGGTAAGATATAGATTAAATCTCCCTCTACACTGTCCCCATCAAACACTCCCAGGACAGGTACAGCACGGGGTTAGATATAGATTAAAGCTCCCTCTACACTGTCCCCATCAAACACTGCCAGGACAGGTACAGCACGGGGTTAGGTACAGAATAAAGCTCCCTGTACACTGTCCCCATCAAACACTCCCAGGACAGGTACAGCACGGGGTGAGACACAGAGTAAAGCTCCCTCTACACTGTCCCCATCAAACATTCCCAGGACAGGTACAGCACTGGGTTAGATACAGAGCAATGCTCCCTGTACACTGTCCACATCAAACACTCCCAGGACAGGTACAGCACGGGGTTAGATACAGATAAAAGCTCCCTCTACACTGTCCCCATCAAACACTGCCAGGACAGGTACAGCACGGGGTTAGATACAGAATAAAGCTCCCGCTACACTGTTCCCATCAAACACTCCCAGGACAGGTACAGTACGGGATTAGATACAGAGTAAAGCTCCCTCTACACTGTCCCCATCAAACACTCACAGGACAAGCACAGCACGGGGTTAGATAAAGGGTAAAGCTCTATCTATACTGTCCCAATCAAACACTCACAGGACAGGTACAGCACAGCATTAGATACAGTGTAAAGCTCCCTCTACACTGTCCCCATCAAACACTCACAGGACAGGTACAGCATGGGGTTAGATACAGAGTAAAGCTCCCTCTACACTGTCTGCATCAAACACTCACAGGACAGGTACAGCATGGGTTTAGATACAGAGTAAAGCTCCCTCTACACTGTCCCCATCAAACACTCACAGGACAGGTACAGCATGGGGTTAGATACAGAGTAAAGCTCCCTCTACACTGTCCCCATCAAACATTCCCAGGACAAGTACAGCACGGTGTTAGATACAGAGTAAAGCTCCCTCCAAACCGTCACCATCAAACACTCCCAGGGCATAGTACAGCACGGGGTTAGATACAGAGTAAAGCTCCTCTACTCTGTCCCCATCAAACACTCCTAAGACAGGTACTGCAAGAGGTTAGATACAGAGTAAAGCTCCCTCTACACTGTCCCCATCAAACACTCACCAGGGCAGGTGCAGCACGGGGTTAGATACAGAGTAATGCTCCCTGTACACTGTCCACATCAAACACTCCCAGGACAGGTACAGCACGGGGTTAGATATAGATTAAAGCTCCCTCTACACTGTCCCCATCAAACACTGCCAGGACAGGAACAGCACGGGGTTAGATATAGGTTAAAGCTCCCTCTACACTGTCCCCATCAAACACTGCCAGGACAGGTACATCACGGGGTTAGATACAGAGTAAAGCTCCCTCTACACTGTGCCAAACAAACACTCCACGGACAGGTACAGCACGGGGTTAGATACAGAGTAAAGCTCCCTCTCCACTGTCCCCATCAAACACTCCTCGGACGGGAACAGCACGGGGTTAGATAAAGAGTAAAGCTCCCTCTACACTGTCCGCATCAAACACTCACAGGGCTGGTACAGCATGGGGTTAGATACAGAGTAAAGCTCCTCCTACTCTGTCCCCATCAAACACTCCCAGGACGGGTACAGCACAGCATTAGATACAGTGTAAAGCTCCCTCTACACTGTCCCCATCAAACACTCACAGGACAGGTACAGCATGGGGTTAGATACAGAGTAAAGCTCCCTCTACACTGTCTGCATCAAACACTCACAGGACAGGTACAGCATGGGTTTAGATACAGAGTAAAGCTCCCTCTACACTGTCCCCATCGAACATTCCCAGGACAGGTACAGCACTGGGTTAGATAAAGAGTAAAGCTCCATCTACACTGTCCCAATCAAACACTCACAGGACAGGTGCAGCACAGGGTTAGATACAGAGGAAAGCTCCCTCTACACTGTCACCATCAAACACTCACAGGACTGGTACAGCACAGGGTTAGATACAGAGTAAAGCTCCCTCTACACTGTCCCCATCAAACACTCACAGGACAGGTACAGCATGGGGTTAGATACAGAGTAAAGCTCCCTCTACACTGTCCCCATCAAACATTCCCAGGACAAGTACAGCACGGTGTTAGATACAGAGTAAAGCTCCCTCCAAACCGTCACCATCAAACACTCCCAGGGCATAGTACAGCACGGGGTTAGATACAGAGTAAAGCTCCTCTACTCTGTCCCCATCAAACACTCCTAAGACAGGTACTGCAAGAGGTTAGATACAGAGTAAAGCTCCCTCTACACTGTCCCCATCAAACACTCACCAGGGCAGGTGCAGCACGGGGTTAGATACAGAGTAATGCTCCCTGTACACTGTCCACATCAAACACTCCCAGGACAGGTACAGCACGGGGTTAGATATAGATTAAAGCTCCCTCTACACTGTCCCCATCAAACACTGCCAGGACAGGAACAGCACGGAGTTAGATATAGGTTAAAGCTCCCTCTACACTGTCCCCATCAAACACTGCCAGGATAGGTACATCACGGGGTTAGATACAGAGTAAAGCTCCCTCTACACTGTGCCAAACAAACACTCCACGGACAGGTACAGCACGGGGTTAGATACAGAGTAAAGCTCCCTCTCCACTGTCCCCATCAAACACTCTTTGGACGGGAACAGCACGGGGTTAGATAAAGAGTAAAGCTCCCTCTACACTGTCCGCATCAAACACTCACAGGGCTGGTACAGCATGGGGTTAGATACAGAGTAAAGCTCCCCCTACTCTGTCCCCATCAAACACTCCCAGGACGGGTACAGCACAGGGTTAGATACAGAATAAAGCTCCCTCTACACTGTCCCCATCAAACACTCCCAGGACAGGTACAGCACGGGGTTAGATACAGAGTAAAGCTCCATCTACACTGTCCCCATCAATCATTCCCAGGACAGGCACAGCACGGGGTTAGATAAAGAGTAAAGCTCCATCTACACTGTCCCAATCAAAAACTCACAGGACAGGTACAGCACAGGGTTAGATACAGAGTAAAGCTCCCTCCACACTGTCCCCATCAAACACTCACAGGACAGGTACAGCATGGGGTTAGATACAGAGTAAAGCTCCCTCTACACTGTCCCCATCACACATTCCCAGGACAGGTACAGCACTGTGTTAGATACAAAGTAAAGCTCCCTCTACACCGTCCCCATCAAACACTCACAGCGCTGGTACAGCACGGGGTTAGATACAGAGGAAAGCTATTTCTAGTGTGAGACGGTTGTTGGTGGATTTCTGAGTTACACTTCTTGGGATTTGTTCATTTGGTAAGGGCTGCCTGTCAAACTTGTGTAGCCTGGAGGAAACACGAGACCCCGGCTGGATGCAGGGACACAGTTGATTTTATTATCGTTGCAACGAGAGAATTGCACTGTGCCAGAGTCACATTGAATCAGCATGCGCGTGCAAGCAGTTTTTACAGTATGACGGCTTCATCCATTGCTACGGCTTGCAATACACAGAGTTAGTAAACAATACACAGAGATAGTAAACAATACACAGAGATAGTAAACAATACACAGAGTTAGTAAACAATACACAGAGTTAGTAAACAATACAGAGATAGTAAAAAATACACAGAGATAGTAAACAATACAGAGATAGTAAACAATACACAGAGATAGTAAACAATACAGAGATAGTAAACAATACACAGAGATAGTAAACAATACACAGAGATAGTAAACAATATGCGGAGATAGTAAACAATACAGAGATAGTAAACAATACACAGGGAGAGTAAACAATATGCGGAGATAGTAAACAATACACAGAGATAGTAAACAATACACAGAGACAGTAAACAATACACAGAGATAGTAATGAATACACAGAGTTAGTAAACAATACACAGAGATAGTAAACAGTAGAGTTAGTAAACAATACACAGAGATAGTAAACAATACACAGAGATAGTAAACAATTCAGAGATAGTAAACAATACACAGAGATAGTAAAAAATACACAGAGATAGTAAACAATACAGAGTTAGTAAACAATACACAGAGTTAGTAAACAATACACAGAGTTAGTAAACAATACACAGAGATAGTAAACAATAGAGTTAGTAAACCATACACAGAGATCGTAAACAATACAGAGATCGTAAACAATACACAGAGATAGTAAACAATACACAGAGTTAGTAAACAATACACAGAGATAGTAAACAATACACAGAGATAGTAAACAATACACAGAGTTAGTAAACAATACACAGAGATAGTAAACAATACACAGAGTTAGTAAACAATACACAGAGTTAGTAAACAATACACAGAGTTAGTAAACAATACACAGAGAGAGTAAACAATATGCGGAGATAGTAAACAATACAGAGATAGTAAACAATACAGGGATTGTAAACAATACACAGAGATAGTAAACAATACAGAGATAGTAAACAATACACAGAGATAGTAAACAATAGAGATATTAAACAATACACAGAGATTCTAAACAATACACAGAGATAGTAAACAATACACAGAGATAGTAAACAATACACAGAGATAGTAAACAATACACAGAGATTCTAAACAATACACAGAGATAGTAAACAATACACAGAGATAGTAAACAATACAGAGATTGTAAACAATACACAGAGATAGTAAACAATACACAGAGATAGTAAACAATACACAGAGATTCTAAACAATACACAGAGATAGTAAACAATACACAGAGATAGTAAACAATACAGAGATTGTAAACAATACACAGAGATAGTAAACAATACACAGAGTTAGTAAACAATACACAGAGATAGTAAACAATACACAGAGATAGTAAACAATACAGAGTTAGTAAACAATACACAGGGATAGTAAACAATACACAGAGTTAGTAAACAATACACAGAGTTTCTAAACAATACACAGAGATAGTAAACAATACACAGATATAGTAAACAATACAGAGATTCTAAACAATACACAGAGATTCTAAACAATACACAGAGATAGTAAACAATACACAGAGATTCTAAACAATACACAGAGATAGTAAACAATAAACAGAGATTCTAAACAATACACAGAGATAGTAAACAATACACAGAGTTAGTAAACAATACACAGAGTTAGTAAACAATACACAGAGATAGTAAACAATACAGAGATAGTAAAAAATACACAGAGATAGTAAACAATACAGAGATAGTAAACAATACACAGAGATAGTAAACAATACAGAGATAGTAAACAGTACACAGAGATAGTAAACAATAGACAGAGATAGTAAACAATATGCGGAGATAGTAAACAATACAGAGATAGTAAACAATACACAGGGAGAGTAAACAATATGCGGAGATAGTAAACAATACACAGAGATAGTAAACAATACACAGAGACAGTAAACAATACACAGAGATAGTAATGAATACACAGAGTTAGTAAACAATACACAGAGATAGTAAACAGTAGAGTTAGTAAACAATACACAGAGATAGTAAACAATACACAGAGATAGTAAACAATACACAGAGTTAGTAAACAATTCAGAGATAGTAAACAATACAGAGTTAGTAAACAATTCAGAGATAGTAAACAATACACAGAGATAGTAAAAAATACACAGAGATAGTAAACAATACACAGAGTTAGTAAACAATACACAGAGTTAGTAAACAATACACAGAGATAGTAAACAATAGAGTTAGTAAACCATACACAGAGATCGTAAACAATACACAGAGATAGTAAACAATACACAGAGTTAGTAAACAATACACAGAGTTAGTAAACAATACACAGAGATAGTAAACAATACACAGAGATAGTAAACAATACACAGAGTTACTAAACAATACACAGAGTTAGTAAACAATACACAGAGAGAGTAAACAATATGCGGAGATAGTAAACAATACAGAGATAGTAAACAATACAGGGATTGTAAACAATACACAGAGATAGTAAACAATAGAGATATTAAACAATACACAGAGATTCTAAACAATACACAGAGATAGTAAACAATACACAGAGATAGTAAACAATACACAGAGATTCTAAACAATACACAGAGATAGTAAACAATACACAGAGATAGTAAACAATACAGAGATTCTAAACAATACACAGAGATAGTAAACAATACAGAGATTGTAAACAATACACAGAGATAGTAAACAATACACAGAGATAGTAAACAATACACAGAGATTCTAAACAATACACAGAGATAGTAAACAATACACAGATAGTAAACAATACAGAGATTGTAAACAATACACAGAGATAGTAAACAATACACAGAGATAGTAAACAATACACAGAGTTAGTAAACAATACACAGAGATAGTAAACAATACAGAGTTAGTAAACAATACACAGGGATAGTAAACAATACACAGAGTTAGTAAACAATACACAGAGATTCTAAACAATACACAGAGATAGTAAACAATACAGAGATAGTAAACAATACACAGAGATTCTAAACAATACACAGAGATTCTAAACAATACACAGAGATAGTAAACAATACACAGAGATTCTAAACAATACACAGAGATAGTAAACAATAAACAGAGATTCTAAACAATACACAGAGATAGTAAACAATACACAGACTTAGTAAACAATACACAGAGTTAGTAAACAATACACAGAGATAGTAAACAATACACAGAGTTAGTAAACAATACACAGAGATAGTAAACAATACACAGAGATAGTAAACAATACACAGAGATAGTAAACAATTCAGAGATAGTAAACAATACACAGAGTTAGTAAACAATACACAGAGATAGTAAACAATACACAGAGATAGTAAACAATACACAGAGTTAGTAAACAATTCAGAGATAGTAAACAATACACAGAGTTAGTAAACAATTCAGAGATAGTAAACAATACACAGAGATAGTAAACAATACACAGAGATAGTAAACAATACACAGAGTTAGTAAACAATACACAGAGATAGTAAACAATAGAGTTAGTAAACAATACACAGAGATAGTAAACAATACACAGAGATAGTAAACAATACACAGAGTTAGTAAACAATACACAGAGATAGTAAACAATACACAGAGTTAGTAAACAATACACAGAGATAGTAAACAATACACAGAGTTAGTAAACAATACACAGAGAGAGTAAACAATATGCGGAGATAGTAATCAATACAGAGATAGTAAACAATACAGGGATTGTAAACAATACACAGAGATAGTAAACAATACAGAGATAGTAAACAATACACAGAGATAGTAAACAACAGAGATATTAAACAATACACAGAGATTCTAAACAATACACAGAGATAGTAAACAATACACAGAGATAGTAAACAATACACAGAGATAGTAAACAATACAGAGATAGTAAACAATACAGAGATTCTAAACAATACACAGAGATAGTAAACAATACACAGAGATAGTAAACAATACACAGAGATTCTAAACAATACACAGAGATAGTAAACAATACAGAGATTGTAAACAATACACAGAGTTAGTAAACAATACACAGAGATAGTAAACAATACACAGAGATTCTAAACAATACACAGAGATAGTAAACAATACACAGAGATAGTAAACAATACAGAGATTGTAAACAATACACAGAGATAGTAAACAATACACGGAGATAGTAAACAATTCAGAGATAGTAAACAATACACAGAGATATTAAACAATACAGAGTTAGTAAACAATACACAGAGATAGTAAACAATACACAGAGATAGTAAACAATACACAGAGATAGTAAACAATACAGAGATAGTAAACAATACACAGAGATAGTAAACAATACACAGAGACAGTAAACAATACACAGAGATAGTAAACAATACACAGAGATAGTAAACAATAGAGTTAGTAAACAATACACAGAGATAGTAAACAATACACAGAGATAGTAAACAATACACAGAGACAGTAAACAATACACAGAGACAGTAAACAATACACAGAGATAGTAAACAATACAGAGACAGTAAACAATACAGAGATAGTAAACAATACACAGAGATTGTAAACAATACACAGAGATAGTAAACAATACACAGTTAGTAAACAATACAGAGATAGTAAACAATACAGATAGTAAACAATACAGAGATAGTAAACAATACACATAGTAAACAATTCAGAGATAGTAAACAATACACAGAGTTAGTAAACAATACACAGAGATAGTAAACAATATACAGAGATAGTAAACAATACACAGAGATAGTAAACAATACACAGAGATAGTAAACAATTCAGAGTTAGTAAACAATACACAGAGTTAGTAAACAATACACAGAGATAGTAAACAATACAGAGATAGTAAACAATACAGAGATAGTAAACAATACACAGAGATAGTAAACAATACACAGAGATAGTAAACAATACACAGAGTTAGTAAACAATACACAGAGATATTAAACAATACACAGAGTTAGTAAACAATACACAGAGTTAGTAAACAATACACAGAGATTGGAAACAATACACAGAGATAGTAAACAATACACAGAGATAGTAAACAATACACAGAGATAGTAAACAATTCACAGTGATTGTAAACAATACACAGAGTTATTAAACAATACGCGGAGATAGTAAACAATACACAGAGATAGTAAACAATACACAGAGATAGTAAACAATACACAGAGTTATTAAACAATACGCGGAGATAGTAAACAATACACAGAGTTATTAAACAATACGCGGAGATAGTAAACAATACACAGAGTTATTAAACAATACGCGGAGATAGTAAACAATACACAGAGATAGTAAACAATACACAGAGTTATTAAACAATACGCGGAGATAGTAAACAATACACAGAGATAGTAAACAATACACAGAGTTATTAAACAATACGCGGAGATAGTAAACAATACACAGAGATAGTAAACAATACACAGGGATTGTAAACAATACAGCGGAGATAATAAACGATTTGCGGAGATTGCTTCCCATTTCATGTTAATGATTGCACACAGTCAGGTTCATGTTGCAGTGCAGCCGGAGGTACACTCTGTTAAGTATTGATAGCCTGTGAATGATCGGAGGTGAACCTCCGCTGAATATTGACAGTCGACTATTGTCTACTTACAGTCGCCCATCCCCCTTTAACAGACCCCCCCCCCCACCCCCGTGCAACAAGGTTACGGGTCTCCATGACGCCCAGACAATCCCGATTATTTTAAGAACGCAAACCACACATACACCCCGCGTCGACGCCTGTCCCTACCCGACACCGGTTTGCAATATTACCTCGCTTGGCCCTTTTACCTTTGTTCTCAACTGACCCAGGGGCAGCCGGGGTCCGAGCACAGGCACCAAGGAGTTGTCCCTACCCACCTTTCCGTCCAGCTAATGCTCGGGGTGTGGGGACCATCCACTCGCGGCCAAGGGTCCATGTTCCCTGGCTGAAAATTCCCCGCCCACGTGGTGGACAGAACCTTCCAGTCCTGCCAGCAGCGGGTGTCCCAGTGGGGGCGGGGGTGATTAATACGGCACGAGGGCACAGAGCTATTTCCTTGACGAGGGGGAGGAATGTCCGGATGGACACCCATCAGGAGGGTGGAGGCTGGGCCCGGCCCTTTCCCACGAGCGGCGATTGGACGGCCGGTGTGCCGGGATCAACCCCCCCCTCTTCCCCGCCAACCCACCCGCCCAACCCCCCCCAGTGAAAATCACCCCCCCCCCCCCCCCCTCTCCCGCCCGGTACCACACGTAGGCTCCAGGATTGGTTGGTAGGTTCCCGATGGTGACCGATGCCTGGAAGCAAAGGCTTGGAATCCGGTCACAGCCCTTGTCCTGGGATTTGGCAGCGAGCTGGGAACAGAGGCTACGTTCAGTGGGAGGGATTCACTGTGGTTGCCAAACGCCAGACAAAACAAGTGTTAAACCAGTGTTAGAGGGGCAGTGTCCAGTGAATGAGTGTTAGAGGAGCAGTGTCCAGTAGACCAGTGTTAGGGGGACAGTGTCCAGTGAACCAGTGTTAGAGGGACAGTGACCAGTGCACCAGTGTTAGAGGGACTGTGTCCAGTAGACGTGTTAGAGGGACAGTGTCCAGTAGATCAGTGTTAGAGGGACAGTGTCCACTAAACCAGTGTTATGGGGACAATGTCCAGTAACCAGTGTTATAGGGACAATGTCCACTAAACCAGTGTTATAGGGACAGTGTCCAGTGCACCAGTGTTAGAGGGACAGTGTCCAGTGCACCAGTGTTAGAGGGACTGTGTCCAGTAGACCAGCGTTGGAGGGACAGTATCTGGTAAACTGTTAGAGGGACAGTGTCCACTAAACCAGTGTTATAGGGACAGTGTCCAGTGCACCAGTGTTAGAGGGACAGTGCCCAGTAAACCAGTGTTAGCCGGAGAGTGTACAGGAAACCTGTGTTATAAACACGGTGACAATACATTGGCAAATTAACTGCACAGACTAAGTCAAGAATTCTGTTTGTGTTTCTCTCTCTCTCTCCCTCCAGTTTCTAATCTCTCTTCCACATTGACCTGATCTCTCCACTCCTCCCTCCCCCTTCCGACATGTCTGTTGCCCTCTGCCTCGATTCTCTGTTTGCAGCAGGAGCCAGTGGGTGTGTCCAGCGCCTGACGCTCTCTCCCCCTCAGTATAAATCAGCAGCGCGTTCTCAGAAACCAGAGAGAGAGAGAGATAGAGTCACTGCAGAGGGAAAACAAAGAAAACTGCGGATGCTGGAAATCTAAAACAAAAACAGAATTACCTGGAAAAACTCAGTAGGTCTGGCAGCATCGGCGGAGGAGAAAAGAGTTGACGTTTCGAGTCCTCATGACCCTTCGACAGAACTTGATTTCGAGTCCAGGAAAGAGTTGAAATAAGGAGGGAGCCGCTTCCACCATCCGACGCCAGCACCCCGTCAGTTTGAAGAACTCTGCTAAGGACCTGCGAGGGGTTGAATACGCTGGTGGAGAGCAACTTCCCTCAGACCCAACTCGGTGGTACGAGTACAAAGGATAAGCATTGCATGTTCGAACCTCAGGCTGCGAAATAGGTCAGTGTCCTTTCTAATCATTGCCCGGCGCTAACTCTCTCAGGCTAGCGATGGAACACAGGGGTAACTCTCCATTTCGGAGGGGAGTGGGGGTGCAAGATTCAAACTTGTGGGCTGAGTCTGATGGGCGGATTTTTGTTTTCACATTTATTTGCGGGTGGGTGAAACGAGGAACAAGTGCGGAGGGGGGACACAGGTGAGCAGAGAGCAGGTGAGCAGAGAGGGGGGGACGCAGGTGAGCAGAGAGGGGGGGACGCAGGTGAGCAGAGAGGGGGGGACGCAGGTGAGCAGAGAGGGGGGGGACGCAGGTGAGCAGAGAGGGGGGGACGCAGGTGAGCAGAGAGGGGGGGACGCAGGTGAGCAGAGAGGGGGGGACGCAGGTGAGCAGAGAGGGGGGGACGCAGGTGAGCAGAGAGGGGGGGACGCAGGTGAGCAGAGAGGGGGGGGACGCAGGTGAGCAGAGAGCAGGTGAGCAGAGAGGGGGGGACGCAGGTGAGCAGAGAGGGGGGGACGCAGGTGAGCAGAGAGGGGGGGCGCAGGTGAGCAGAGAGGGGGGGGACGCAGGTGAGCAGAGAGGAGGGACGCAGGTGAGCAGAGAGGGGGGGGACGCAGGTGAGCAGAGAGCAGGTGAGCAGAGAGGGGGGGGCGCAGGTGAGCAGAGAGGAGGGGACGCAGGTGAGCAGAGAGGGGGGCGCAGGTGAGCAGAGAGGGGGGGCGCAGGTGAGCAGAGAGGGGGGCGCAGGTGAGCAGAGAGAGGGGGGCGCAGGTGAGCAGAGAGGGGGGACGCAGGTGAGCAGAGAGGGGGGGACGCAGGTGAGCAGAGAGGGGGGGGACGCAGGTGAGCAGAGAGGGGGGGACGCAGGTGAGCAGAGAGGGGGGGACGCAGGTGAGCAGAGAGGGGGGGACGCAGGTGAGCAGAGAGGGGGGGACGCAGGTGAGCAGAGAGGGGGGGACGCAGGTGAGCAGAGAGGGGGAGACGCAGGTGAGCAGAGAGGGGGGGACGCAGGTGAGCAGAGAGGGGGGGACGCAGGTGAGCAGAGAGGGGGGGACGCAGGTGAGCAGAGAGGGGGGGGACGCAGGTGAGCAGAGAGGGGGGGACGCAGGTGAGCAGAGAGGGGGGGGACGCAGGTGAGCAGAGAGGGGGGGACGCAGGTGAGCAGAGAGGGGGGACGCAGGTGAGCAGAGAGGGGGGGACGCAGGTGAGCAGAGAGGGGGGGACGCAGGTGAGCAGAGAGGGGGGGACGCAGGTGAGCAGAGAGGGGGGGACGCAGGTGAGCAGAGAGGGGGGGACGCAGGTGAGCAGAGAGGGGGGGACGCAGGTGAGCAGAGAGGGGGGGACGCAGGTGAGCAGAGAGGGGGGGACGCAGGTGAGCAGAGAGGGGGGGACGCAGGTGAGCAGAGAGGGGGGGACGCAGGTGAGCAGAGAGGGGGGGACGCAGGTGAGCAGAGAGGGGGGGACGCAGGTGAGCAGAGAGGGGGGGACGCAGGTGAGCAGAGAGGGGGGGACGCAGGTGAGCAGAGAGGGGGGGACGCAGGTGAGCAGAGAGGGGGGGACGCAGGTGAGCAGAGAGGGGGGGACGCAGGTGAGCAGAGAGGGGGGGACGCAGGTGAGCAGAGAGGGGGGGACGCAGGTGAGCAGAGAGGGGGGGACGCAGGTGAGCAGACAGGGGGGGACGCAGGTGAGCAGAGAGGGGGGGACGCAGGTGAGCAGAGAGGGGGGGACGCAGGTGAGCAGAGGAGGGGGGGACGCAGGTTGAAGAGAATCGGGAAAGGAAGGTGGGAGATGAGGAGAATTATTTCTTTATACAAACGCAGCGAGTGGTTGTGATCTGGAAGGCGCTGCCTGAAAGGGCGGTGGAAGCCGATTCAATAGGAACTTTCACAAAGGGGTGGGGAATCGTATAAATATGCAAAGGAGTAAAATTTTGCAGGGATGTTTTGGGAAAAGGGAGGGCGGAGGGGGGAGGGGCAAGTGTTAGAGGGCCAGGGTCCACAAAACCAGAGTTAGAGGGCCAGGGTCCACAAAACCAGAGTTAGAGGGCCAGGGTCCACAAAACCAGAGTTAGAGGGCCAGGGTCCACAAAACCAGAGTTAGAGGGCCAGGGTCCACAAAACCAGAGTTAGAGGGCCAGGGTCCACAAAACCAGAGTTAGAGGGCCAGGGTCCACAAAACCAGAGTTAGAGGGCCAGGGTCCACAAAACCAGTGTTAGAGGGCCAGGGTCCACAAAACCAGTGTTAGAGGGCCAGGGTCCACAAAACCAGTGTTAGAGGGCCAGGGTCCACAAAACCAGTGTTAGAGGGCCAGGGTCCACAAAACCAGTGTTAGAGGGCCAGGGTCCACAAAACCAGTGTTAGAGGCCAGGGTCCACAAAACCAGTGTTAGAGGGCCAGGGTCCACAAAACCAGTGTTAGAGGGCCAGGGTCCACAAAACCAGTGTTAGAGGGCCAGGGTCCACAAAACCAGTGTTAGAGGGCCAGGGTCCACAAAACCAGTGTTAGAGGGCCAGGGTCCACAAAACCAGTGTTAGAGGGCCAGGGTCCACAAAACCAGTGTTAGAGGGCCAGGGTCCACAAAACCAGTGTTAGAGGGCCAGGGTCCACAAAACCAGTGTTAGAGGGCCAGGGTCCACAAAACCGGTGTTAGAGGGCCAGGGTCCACAAAACCGGTGTTAGAGGGCCAGGGTCCACAAAACCGGTGTTAGAGGGCCAGGGTCCACAAAACCGGTGTTAGAGGGCCAGGGTCCACAAAACCGGTGTTAGAGGGCCAGGGTCCACAAAACCGGTGTTAGAGGGCCAGGGTCCACAAAACCGGTGTTAGAGGGCCAGGGTCCACAAAACCAGTGTTAGAAGCACGGTGACAATACATTGGCAAATTAACTGCACAGACTAAGTCAAGAGTTCTGTTTGTGTTTCTCTCTCCCACCAATTTCTAATTTCTCTTCCACATTGACCTGATCTCTCCACCCCTCCCCCTTCCGACATCCGTCTGTTGCCCTCTGCCTCGATTCTCTGTTTGCTGCAGGAGCCAGTGGGTGTGTCCAGCGCCTGACGCTCTATCCCTCTCTCCCCTCAGTATAAATCAGCAGCGCGACCCCAGAAGCCACAGAGAGAGAGAGAGAGAGAGTCACTGCAGAGGGAGCCGCTTCCACCATCCGACGCCAGCACCCCGTCAGTTTGAAGAACTCTGCTAAGGACCTGCGAGGGGTTGAATACGCTGGGGGTGGGGAGCAACTTCCCTCAGCCCCAGCTTAGTGGTACGAGTACAAAGGATAAGCATTGCATGTTCGAACCTCAGGCTGCGAAATAGGTAAATGTCCTTTCTAATCATTGCCCGGCGCTAACTCTCTCAGGCTAGCGATGGAACACAGGGGTAACTCTCCATTTCGGAGGGGAGTGGGGGTGCAAGATTCAAACTTGTGGGCTGAGTCTGATGGGCGGATTTTTGTTTTCACATTTATTTGCGGGTGGGCGAAACGAGGAACAAGTGCGGAGGGGGCGGTGCGCAGGTGAGCGGAGAGGGGGCGGTGCGCAGGTGAGCAGAGAGGGGGCGGTGCGCAGGTGAGCAGAGAGGGGGCGGTGCGCAGGTGAGCGGAGAGGGGGCGGTGCGCAGGTGAGCGGAGAGGGGGCGGTGCGCAGGTTGAAGAGAATCGGGAAAGGAAGGTGGGAGATGAGGAGAATTATTTCTTTATATAAACACAGCTCGAGTGGTTGTGATCTGGAAAGCGCTGACTGAAAGAGTGGTGGAAGCAGATTCAATAGGAACTTTCAAAAGGTGGGGCGGGGGGAGAGTGAATCGGATAAATATGCGAAGGGGTAAAATTTTTGCAGGGATGTTTTGGGGAGGGTGGAGGGGAGGACGGGAAGAGGGGGAGGGGGGCAGGTGGGGGAAGAGGGGGAGGGGGGCAGGTGGGGGAAGAGGGGGAGGGGGGCAGGTGGGGGAAGAGGGGGAGGGGGCAGGTGGGGGAAGAGGGGGAGGGGGGCAGGTGGGGGAAGAGGGGGAGGGGGGCAGGTGGGGGAAGGGGGCAGGTGGGGGAAGAGGGGCAGGGGGGGCAGGTGGGGGAAGAGGGGCAGGTGGGGGAAGAGGGGCAGGGGGGCAGATGGGGGAAGAGGGGCGGGGGGGGAAGAGGGGCAGGGGGGGCAGGTGGGGGAAGGGGGGCAGGGGGGGCAGGTGGGGGAAGGGGGGCAGGGGGGGCAGGTGGGGGAAGGGGGGGCAGGTGGGGGAAGGGGGGGCAGGTGGGGGAAGGGGGGGCAGGTGGGGGAAGGGGGGGCAGGTGGGGGAAGGGGGGCAGGTGGGGGAAGGGGGGCAGGTGGGGGAAGGGGGGCAGGTGGGGGAAGGGGGGCAGGTGGGGGAAGGGGGGGAGGGGGGCAGGTGGGGGAAGAGGGGGGAGGGGGGCAGGTGGGGGAAGAGGGGGAGGGGGGCAGGTGGGGGAAGAGGGGGAGGGGGCAGGTGGGGGAAGAGGGGGAGGGGGGCAGGTGGGGGAAGAGGGGGAGGGGGGCAGGTGGGGGAAGAGGGGGAGGGGGGCAGGTGGGGGAAGAGGGGGAGGGGGCAGGTGGGGGAAGAGGGGGAGGGGGCAGGTGGGGGAAGAGGGGGAGGGGGCAGGTGGGGGAAGAGGGGGAGGGGGCAGGTGGGGGAAGAGGGGGAGGGGGCAGGTGGGGGAACAGGGAAGGTGGAAGAGGGAGGGCAGGGGGCGGAAGAGGGAGGGGGGCAGGAGGCGGAAGAGGGAGGGGGGAAGAGGGAAGGAGGCGGGGGGAAGGGGGGCGAAGAAGGAGGGGGGCGGGGGGGAAGAAGGAGGGGGCGAGGGGGGAAGAGGGAGGGGGGCGGGGGGGAAGAGGGAGGGGGGCGGGGGGAAGAGGGAGGGGGGCGGGGGGGAAGAGGGAGGGGGGCGGGGGGGAAGAGGGAGGGGGGCGGGGGGGGGAAGAGGGAGGGGGGCGGGGGGGGAAGAGGGAGGGGGGCGGGGGGAAGAGGGAGGGGGGCGGGGGGAAGAGGGAGGGGGGAAGAGGAAGGGGCGAAGAAGGAGGGGGCGGGGGGCGAAGAAGGAGGGGGCGGGGGGCGAAGAAGGAGGGGGCGGGGGGCGAAGAAGGAGGGGGCGGGGGGCGAAGAAGGAGGGGGCGGGGGGCGAAGAAGGAGGGGGGCGGGGGGGCGAAGAAGGAGGGGGCGGGGGGGCGAAGGAGGAGGGGGCGGGGGGGCGAAGGAGGAGGGGGCGGGGGGGCGAAGAGGGAGGGGGGCGAAAAGGGAGGGGGCGGGGGGGAAGAGGGAGGGGGGGAAGAGGGAGGGGGCAGGGAGGAAGAGGGAGGGGGCAGGGGGGAAGGGGGAGGAAGAGGGAGGGGGAAGGGGGAGGAAGAGGGAGGGGGCAGGGGGGAAGAGGGAGGGGGAGGGGGGAAGAGGCGGGGGAAGAGGGAGGGGGGAAGGGGGGAAGAGGGAGGGGGGAAGGGGGGAAGAGGGAGGGGGGAAGGGGTTGAAGAGGGAGGGGGGAAGGGGTTGAAGAGGGAGGAGGGAAGGGGTTGAAGAGGGAGGAGGGAAGGGGTTGAAGAGGGAGGAGGGAAGGGGTTGAAGAGGGAGGAGGGAAGGGGTTGAAGAGGGAGGAGGGAAGGGGTTGAAGAGGGAGGAGGGAAGGGGTTGAAGAGGGAGGAGGGAAGGGGTTGAAGAGGGAGGAGGGAAGGGGTTGAAGAGGGAGGAGGGAAGGGGTTGAAGAGGGAGGAGGGAGGGGGGCGGGTTGAAGAGGGAGGGAGGGGGGCGGGTTGAAGAGGGAGGGAGGGGGGCGGGTTGAAGAGGGAGGGAGGGGGGCGGGTTGAAGAGGGAGGGAGGGGGGCGGGTTGAAGAGGGAGGGAGGGGGGCGGGTTGAAGAGGGAGGGAGGGGGGCGGGTTGAAGAGGGAGGGAGGGGGGGCGGGTTGAAGAGGGAGGGAGGGGGGCGGGTTGAAGAGGGAGGGAGGGGGGCGGGTTGAAGAGGGAGGGAGGGGGGGGGGCGGGTTGAAGAGGGAGGGAGGGGGGGGGGCGGGTTGAAGAGGGAGGGAGGGGGGGGGGCGGGTTGAAGAGGGAGGGAGGGGGGGGCGGGTTGAAGAGGGAGGGAGGGGGGGGCGGGTTGAAGAGGGAGGGAGGGGGGGGGGCGGGTTGAAGAGGGAGGGAGGGGGGGGCGGGTTGAAGAGGGAGGGAGGGGGGCGGGTTGAAGAGGGAGGGGGGCGGGTTGAAGAGGGAAGCGGGACGGGGGGAAGAGGGAAGCGGGACGGGGGGAAGAGGGAAGCGGGACGGGGGAAGAGGGAAGCGGGACGGGGGGAAGAGGGAAGCGGGACGGGGGGAAGAGGGAAGCGGGACGGGGGGAAGAGGGAAGCGGGACGGGGGGAAGAGGGAAGCGGGACGGGGGGAAGAGGGAAGCGGGACAGGGCGGGGGGAAGAGGGAAGCGGGACAGGGCGGGGGGGAAGCGGGACAGGGCGGGGGGAAGCGGGACAGGGCGGGGGGGAAGCGGGACAGGGCGGGGGGGAAGCGGGACAGGGCGGGGGGGAAGCGGGACAGGGCGGGGGGGAAGCGGGACAGGGCGGGGGGGAAGCGGGACAGGGCGGGGGGGAAGCGGGACAGGGCGGGGGGGAAGCGG